>JAPYYW010000788.1:0-40840 GCA_030522545.1 Cremastinae sp. A BG-2022a
TTATGAGTAGAGATTAGCCAAAATTGAATGGGTTCCGCATAATGCGAAATCTATTCCGATGAATCGATTAGAGGCCTCATGTCTTTTTTAATATAGGATAACAATAAGTTTAAAAAATATTTACTGTCATTTTTATATTAACTAATTTTCGAATAGCTATAAATAATTTGTCATCATTTATTTGAAACATATCGTTTTTAACTTATTGATTTAGATAGTGGGTGTTTGCAATACAGAGTTGAGGGTGGAAAACTGAGAGTTTCTTTCCAAGCGAAGGGAGCACGGCATCAATGTTTTGAAGACAAAAGCTTTCGAAAATATTTAGTCTGTCAGTAAATTGAGTCGCCAGAAGGAATTTATTTTCTTCATTTTTTCTCTTCCTCTACTTTTCTTGAAAAGCCGGAAATTCGCTTTTTCTCTCCTTCTTGCCTATTTGACTTCGAGAATATACGGACTCGCCGGAGTCGTCGCCTGAATTCCCTCGTGCGTGCGCGATCTTTTCGCCAGCGAAATTGCATTCCCCCTTTCAATTCCGCTGTCAGTACATTCAACGTTTTTCCTTCCACTATTTTCCTCCTCGACATTAGAGATTTTCCTTTTAAAAAAGGTGACCTTTTGTATAACAAAATAATTTATTTTCCAAGCACGATACCTCCAACATTTTCTTTGATAACATATTTGAATTAAATACTAAAATTCATTTCAATATTTATGATTATTTTATGTAGAATATTTAATTATTTATTTAAATGAGTAATTTAGAGATTATATTTTATCTTTCGGGTTCGTCGACTCGACAATCAATTTATTATTTGTTGTATATATTTCGAGTTCGTCGACTCGAAAACTCTGCAGACGTATTTTTCAAAATATATAGAGTGAATTCACAGAGTCAGGGGCTCCTGAATAGTTCGTGACTATGTGCATGGAAATGCTCGAGATTCGGGTGGCGAGATAACGCGAATTGATCGAGATAGAGAATGCTTGCGCAGGATGGAGGTGAGAGAGATCCGATATTGTGATTATTCCAATTAAGGACGAGTGCCTTTGTAGGGAAATTGGACGAACGGCCAAGCATTCATTCCCTCTGTATCATTGAATTAACGAGTACAATAATTTTTTTCTTACCATTCTTTTATATTTCATTTTTTTAACGCCAAAAGCAACGTTTTATAAATTTTCTCATCATGAAAAAGACATTATCTGTTGTGCAATCAACTCACTGGAATATCAAATTTTTTCACAAAAATTTTCTCTCTGCACATAAAAATTGCTCATCGTGAAATAATTTCCTTTTTAGATAAAAGGTTGAATTGAAGCTATTCTTTATAAAAAGTAGAAGAAAATGCTACATTTTTTATATGCTGTTTCGAAGTGTACGAATAAAAATTACAAATTTGGAAAAGACTTAACTACATTTTTCATTTTCAATTGTGCAAGTAATGCTATTTTGACTGAAAAAAAAATTTAAGGCAAGAGCATGAAATTTGCATTTCAAAGATCCATCGAGTAAAATTCACTTTTGTCAGGAACTATCTCTCCGTTTTCTTCTTAAAGCGCAAAGGGAGACGAAACGTCTTTCTTTTTCAGAATTATATATACGAGGAAATCAAAAGTTTGGCAATTATTTCGTCAAGGAAGCACTCGAGTTTGCAACTTTTATCAGACAGAGATAACAATGAAGAAGAAATAAAAAATAGAGAGATATATGTATGTATAGCAAAGAAAAACAGGGCGCGCACGTTTTTTGTTTCCTATTTACTTTTTCCTTTGTTTCCCACGGAGAAGGACGTCCCGGAGCTTTTCTCAGTAGGAGAGTCGCTCCAGCTGTTAATTTACGACATAATGAGCCAGGAAATTAGTGTGTGTTTTTCCTACCTAGGTCGCCCTTGAGCCAAAAGTTTCGTCGAACCCTCGATTCAACCAGCAAAAGTCAACGACACCGAATTTTCCTCCTCGATTCCCGAATTACGACTATTATTATAACTGTTATTATCGGATTTGGATCGTAACGAAACTTGAGAGACAAGGAAGAAATCTCGATGAAAGTTCACGAGACTCAGACTCAAAGAATTATTTTATCACGACTTTATCTTTCTCTACTTCAAAATTTAGCAAAATTCTACAGTTACACTGAAAAAAAAATTTGTGAAATTTTGTTGATTCAACAAAATTTTGGTTTACTCAACTGAAATTTTGTTGATTCAACCAACATTTTTTTCTCAGTGTACTCACTTAGCAAATAGAATTATGTTGTAAATTTTTATTCGTATATTTTTCAATGAAATTAATATAAGTTTTGAATGAATGAATGTAATGAAGTGAATATAAAGTTTATGAGATATATCCACATGAATAGAAAATTTATTCGAGATTCCAGTCTAAATAAATATTATAGGGAAACGGCGTGAATTCGATACACAATTTCCAAATTGGTATTCGAAACTGTATACTCTGGATGTTACGCCTAGTAAAGCGGAATACCTGACGTTCCAACCTGCACCTGAAGGATTATTGATTATCGGGATTCGTTGTAGAGAGAGAAAGAGAGAGAGAGAGAGAGTGAGAGGGCTCAGTGAAGTGTATTCGCGTGACGAGGGTTCTACCTGGGCACAAAGCACGAGATCTTGCAGAAAGCACACCGTTAAAGCCCGACTTGGTACCCGGTGGAAAGGCCGTTGTTACAGTTTATCCGTGGTGGCTCTCTCTACGATCCCCTTCGACGATTCGACCCGGCAAAGCGTGTGGATTCCACACGACCCTGGAAATCCTGGATTATTCCTTCAGCTTTCTCGACTATTTTTTTTTCTATTCTCTATGTCCGTCTCCCCTTTTCGTCCCGCTCTCTCTCTTTGCTTCTTATTTTCACCCAAAGAACTTTTTCCCAAGCATCAGATGCGAGAACGCCCTTCGTGACGATTTTATATAAGGGTTAACGCCAAAAGTGTATACAAACGCGTCAAGTTTTTTTTTTTGCGTATTCACTTATTTCATCGCTGGCGAGAAAAACTTTCGCTCCGTGTTCTCGCCCTTCGTCCCAGGGGGAATTAACGAGTTATCGTCTCCGACGCTCGTGATAAATCGGTAAATTTGCAATAGCTCGCGGAGTGGATTAATTCGCTTTGTTTTCCTCGAGTAATGGGATCTGTCGGGTAGAGATTTTTCAAATTGCGCTTCAATTATCGCGGGTAATGATGCGATTTTTATTCTCTGGATTACTCACTCGGTGGCTGTGTTACTGTGAGGAATTCGAGAACGAAATCTCGAGAGATTAAATTGGCGCAGAGTTCAATTTACGGATCAAGATCGAGGAGACAAATTTTTGTAGAAAGTCGAAAGCTTCGTTTCATTTTATTTCGTATAGAAAAAAAAATGTATTATAAAATCTCTCGATTGTTCAATTTTCTTGAAAAAATTCACACAGCATATATTTTATTTCTCAGCAGTATATGTGAGATCGTCCGAGCGTCCAAGCTGGACGGACAGGTTGAAAAGGGCGGGAGAAAGCGAAAAAGTTAGAAAGCAAATTCTTTATCGAGGGATGACCTGCGCGAATCCGAGTCCTGGCATCGACGATTTTCACTCATATAGCGAGAGTCTCGTGAACGAGGGAAGACTTTCCAAAGACTTTTCGACGAATACAGAATTGCGAAACGTCGTGCGAGAAATTGAAAAGGGCGACGAAAAAAAGAAAGTGCTCGTCTTGCGAAATTCGCAAAAGTCCTGGAGCTTTAACGAGTGAAAACTCGACTGCAGGAAAAAGGGGCAAGAGAGAGAGAGAGAGAGTGTATGACGAGGCGAAAAAAGGTTCGAAGAGATAGAGGAGCAACGCGAGAAAAGGCCAACGGGGCTAAAACCCTTTCGAGAAAAGTTGCCGCATTTTCCTTGGAATTTAGCCAGAGATTTCGCGCATACGCAGACATCGGAAAGAATTCGCGAATAAGAAAAAAGCAATAACAAGAATATCAGAAAGGAAAATCTTTCTTGACACGTTCGTGCATACGTCGCTCTTTTTCGTCGTTTCTCTCAATTTTCCTCGTATGAGATATAAAAGCGGCTGAAAACGGAATAATAATAAAGCGATCGACGCGAGCACGGACAAACGGAAAACGACGAAAAGATTCGCATGTTGGCAAAGGTCAAGAAATGTTGCGAGGCGAATTGATTGGGAATATCGAGTATCGCGATATCTTTGAATTGGATACGTATGAAAGCCTTTGCCGAATGCTCTCTTTCATTCAGTCGCTTGGAAACGAGCCAACGACGGCGTTTCGCTCATTTTATTCCCATGCGAAGCGAAAGACGCGAAAGCTCGGAAGCGATTGATGAGCGTATCGATTATTCGAGAAGAGACAGCGAGATATGTATATGAAAAAGAGAGAGCAAGATAAATTCGGAATTCGAGGTGCAAAGTGTTGATAAACGCTGCTAAATGAAGCACTTCTGGTACGAAATATCGAAAATCCCGCGCGTTTCCTCCGTTCCGGGTTTATGTGCCTCGCGATAAAATCGCAGGCTTCGTCGAAACCATATACGCGTTCGTTTGTTGTTTTTAAAAGCGCAGATCACCGGCAGATCTTTTCCCAAATTAGCTTTGTCGCTTCGCCGCGTCTATCTCTTTTCTCTCTCTCTTTCTCTCGGACTCCCGTTCCAAATCCAAAATTAAGTACGCACTGTCTCGCATCCAGCCATCACGAGATCGGCGGAGCTCGATCGAGAATTTGCGAGAGATGTGGGAGAAAAAAAAAACTTCAAAAATAGAAGAAAAATATTTCCTGGAACTGAAGATGAAAAATTGCGTTCCGATTGGCTTTTTCCCGGGAACTTATTTCGCTTTCTCGAGCTTGCACAAAGAAAATAACAGCTTTGCTCACACGTTTGTTGGAAAAATAATGTATTTCGTAGGAAACATGTGCGCGAAAACATTCATTCTGTGTGGCAGAGTTGGGGTAAATAAATGGAAAAAATGAATGTGAGCGACTTTTGTCGGCGATAATGGGATCTCGTTAGCGTCATGCCCCGGTGCGCGTTCGCGCATAGATCAACGTGTTTTTCATCGTTTTTTTGTATTTTTCCTTCTCCGGTAAGAGACGTCCCGAACATAGATCATTTCTTCAATGAAAACATACGCTAATTACGAGAATCGTCGCCCTACTCCCTCGTGATAATAGAATTAAAAAAGAACGACCCCGGCACGTCAAGGCTATAAAAGACGCGAGTCGCTCGCCAAAACACGACAGTACGCTCATCCGTCATACACCGAGAAATAATATTTTCTTCTCTTCACAGGTACTTTATTTCTAATTCTGCTGACAGTTTTTAGTAATTATTTTATTTCAGTAACGAACCTTTACGAACTTTAACGCATTACCTTAATTGAAAAAAAAATTGAAAGTAAAAAATGTTTACTTTTTTTCTATAGAGATAATCATATTTTTAACTTTATTTTATATTTTCTTGCAGCGTCAAGCTTTCAGGAAGAAATGATGAGAGCGTATCTAGGACCCTTGGTCCTCGCAAGCCTAATGGGCTTCGGGATTTGCGTCCCGACGGAGTGGTGGCAAACCATGTCGCTCTACCAGTTTTATCCAAGGAGTTACAAAGATAGCGACGGCGATGGAATTGGAGACTTGAAAGGTAAAAAAAATTAAACTAAATTTATTAAACTAAATTTAAAAAAATGTTAAATGATAAAAAATTGTATACTTTATGTAAAGATAAAGTATTTTGAGAAGGATGATAAATTTATTGTTCAATTTTGCTTGTCAGCATTTTAAGAACGAAATGCTCGGGGAAGTTGAATTAATTGTAACGATGAATATTACGAGCTACGTGGATGGAATTTTATTGCAGAGGTGAAATAATAATTTCCGGTCATTGAGCGAGCGAAACGTTCTTCGCGTTTGTCATCGAAATGATCTCGGCGATTCGTAATTCGCTACGATTGCAGCTGTTCCGGGAAATCTAACAAAAATCTATTATTATACGCTTCCATGGGCACGCGTCAACAAATAATAATACACTAACCATTATTTTTATAATAAACAAACGTTCAAAGCCCAAGAATTTGTTCACCTGTATTTGACTTCTTACATTTAGAAAAAAAAGTTTAAATTCAACAATTTCTGCAAAAATATCGTGTTTTAAATATATTTAATATATATTTAAGGAATAACGGAAAATCTGGACCACTTGAAAGACTCAAACATCGACGCGTTCTGGCTCTCTCCATTCTACCCGAGTCCAATGGTCGATTTCGGCTACGACATTGCAGACTTTGTAAACGTCGACCCGATGTTCGGTACACTGGAGGACTTTGACAGGCTCGTGGCGAAATCTCACGCTTTGGGCCTTAAGGTCGTTATCGACTACGTGCCAAATCACAGTTCCGACAAGCACCAATGGTTCCAGAAGAGTGTCAAGAACATTCAGCCTTACAGCGAGTATTACATCTGGAAAAATGGCACTCGTCTGGCTAATGGGACAAGAGTTCCACCAAACAATTGGGTAAACGTTTTTCAGTGATATCACTTTCTTTAAGCAAGAAACGTTTAAAGCCTCGCATATATGTTTACAAAATAATTTCAAAAAATCATTTTTCAACACCTTATTGTTTGTAATTGGATAAGTAATTTGCAATAGAAAAATATTTTAAAGAGTGACAAAAAATGGCCAAGTATAAGAGATACAACTAATAATTTAGTTCGTGATCGAATTTTAGATCAGCGTGTTCGGTGGTTCGGCATGGGAGTGGAATGACGAGAGACAGGCTTATTACTTCCATCAGTTTTCTCCCGAGCAACCCGATCTGAACTACTACAGCAACGAGCTCATAGCGGAGATGCAGGTAAATGGAGCGAGAGGCGAGTCTTTTGAGAGCGAGCTCCGGGCACTTTGCCACAATTTCGGGGCGACGCGATGCAGTTCATCGGTCCTGATAACGAATTATTTATCTTGATAAAGAACGCCATGAGATTCTGGCTCGAAAGGGGAGTCGACGGGTTCAGGATCGACGCGATGCCGCATCTGTGCGAGGATCCGAGATTCCTCGACGAGCCTCGCAGCGGACTGACCAACGACTCGAACAACTTCGACTATCTCGACCATATATACGTCAAGGATCAGCCAAGGTCCTACGAAATCGTAAGCGGCTGGAGAACGGTCCTCGAAGAGTACAGGAAAAAAGATGGCAATCCCAGAGTCATGATGATCGAGGCCTACACCGACGACAGAAACACCATGAAGTTCTACGAGGCCGGAGCCAATTTCCCATTCAACTTCTGGTTCCTAACCAAGGTCAACGAGAATTCGGACGCTGGAGATTTCAAGAACGTCGTCGATGACTGGATGTCCGAGATGCCTAAAGGTGCCACGGCCAACTGGGTGGTGAGAAACCAAACGGAATAAAGGAGAACGACAAATAAAATCGATCTCGAAAAATAATATCAATACATATCGCTTGATGATACATTTATTGCAAAAAACGTATCAGTAAAAAATTACATCAAATCGCGGTAAACAATGCTTATGTTGAGCTGATTTTGAGCTTATTTTTTGAACCACCGATCACTATTTATTTCCCTTGAATCCAGGCCGGCAATCATGACAACAAGAGAATCGTGACGCGTTACGGACCCCAACGCGCCCAGTCCGTAACCGCCATGGTTTTGCTACTACCTGGTATCAGCGTTACGTATTACGGAGACGAGATTGGTATGGAAGACACTTGGATCTCCTTCGAGGATACGAAGGATCCTCAGGGTTGCGGTGCTGGCAAGGAAAATTACGAAAAGTACACGAGAGATCCTGTCAGATCGCCTTTCCAATGGAACAACTCTACTTCGGCTGGTAAAACCGATGGAACATCATTGACATAATTGACATTTGCAATAAAATAACTTTAACTAAGAATTGTCCACACCTGTTATAAGAACAATCAAAGTTCTTATAACAGGTGTGGACAATGTATTCGTATTGTATTCGTTTTTAATGAAAAACTTCTTGGTTCAAGGATTTTCCACAAACCCGTCCACCTGGTTGCCTGTTAACGACAACTACCTGACTTTGAATCTCGAGAACGAGAAAGCCGCGAAGGACTCGTTTTTCAAATTTTACCAGGACCTCTCCGCTCTGAAGAAATGGCCGGCTGTTAAAAACGGAAATTTGACAACTCGTCTTATCTACGACAATGTTTTTGCGTTCTCGAGGTAACGAATTCATTTAAGTGATATGTTAACGTATTTTCGGAACAATTTAATGCAATTTTGGATTTTTTTTCATGTTTTTATGCACGTATATATTGGTACGAAAACTTTTTTTCCTTTTTTTATCTTAGGGAAGCCCCGGGCGAGAGGTCGGTCTACGTGGTAATGAACTTCAGCAAAAGTCCACAGTCCGTCGATCTGAGTTCTTTCAAGAACATTCCTCGGACGTTGGAAGTTTATCGATCGTCTTTGAACTCTGGCTTGAATCCCGGGTAAAAATCATGCATTTTATCCTATCACAAACGATCAATAGAAAAAAAAAGCTATCGAGTGGCGAGTGACAAAGCTTATCCGATTTCGATATAAAACTTGTTAGCGAACGTTAAAGTTTTGTCGAGCAGGAAGCTAGAATTTCGCCTCGCTTTCGTGAAAATTTTCTCGCGTGCGAAGCTCGCGTTAATCGAAGTTTATTGAAAACAGAGACTCGGTCAACTCCACTAGTGCCAAAGTTCCAGCGAACGGTGTTGTAATTTACATTACCCCGCGAACTGCGTAATCGATTCGATGACAAAAGGCTGCCTCTGCTACTTTCCCGATAATTCGAAGCCCTGCAACAGCTCATCTAATGGTAAATCATTATTGGATCTCTTCAGTATTTCATCAATCATCCAATAATACAATTTACTTCCCTTTTAACACGTTTTTTTTTTATTTTTCAGACTATTCTAATTTTCCAGGTTTTTTTTCAATGCTTAAAAAAAACAAAATAGCTTGTACCCATATGTATTAAATGAACGTTTGAAAAAATAATAAAGTGTGCTTTGTTCCTTCTACAATTGTTTTTGTATATTTTAAGTGACATCTTTTTCATGCTGTCGAATGAGTTAATTATTCGTGTGATTACTCGACGGAAAACAAAGCACAGATCAACAGTCGAATCGTGCAATAATTATTTCCGGTCGGACGACCAGCGATTATTCTTCAAACTTGGATTCGTTCATTTTTCCGAGGCGTCGAAATGGAACGTCGGAAAATTCATTGAGTTTTCCTGATTGAAATGTGTATCTTTTTAAAAGTTCTCTTTCATTACTTTTAATTACAAAACAAATATAAATTGACGAATTTTTCTCGTTGCTTTTTTGGCTTGCAACGAAGGATAGTGAGAACTCGTCCGCGTCGGGTTTCAGGAATGCCGCGGACGCCCGAGATGCGTAAAGGTGCCACGGCCAACTGGGTGGTAAGTCAGCGATACGAACGATCTTGAAAATCGATACCGCGATGGCACGACGCGACGAGATTTCAGCAATCGCTTTCACCGAGAGCCCTTTCAAGAATGAATTATCATATCCTTTTTTTTTATATTCGTCACGAAGTCGTAAACAACATGTTAAAAAATTATAAATATATAATATTATATACAGAGCTATGAGGAAATTTTTTATCTCAAAAAAAGGCAATCGAGTCAACATCCGCGATGATAAAAATAGAAACGAAAGTATACCAATTTTTATAACCTTGTATGTAGATAAAATGAGTGGAGTAATAATCATTAAAATTGATAAAAAGTATGACGTTGCAGGGAAAATTATCGAGCAATCACGACAAAAATATTTGGATTACAGGGATTTTCGTATCAGAGATTTTCCACTCTTGGAATTGGTGAATGAGCATCGATTTTTATTGACCATCCGTATTTCCTAGGTAACAACATTATGCTTATCTTCAATTTATCCTGAACAGAAAACACTTCGCGACGATATGTTCGCCATAAAAAAAAGAGAATCCTCTCCAGCCCGGTGAGATACAAAGGCTAGTGATAAGGCTTATCGAAAATGAAAGAATTAATCTAGTTCTTCAGTGAATTATGGCCATTTGTTTGCTGATGATTTCAAAATCTGATGAATTCATTGTCATCTAAAATTTTCGAAAAATCAAAAATGTTTCTGCATTAAATGCTCTTTATCATTCTACAAACAAAGCAACTATAACGAAGTTTATAAAATTTTGACGAACATATTATAGGGAGTGAATATTTTGTAGGAAAAAGTATTCAAAATAATTTGACTTGATTCCGTTATTATTTAATTGATTTATCATCCATTTAGAAAAGTAATTTACTGCGACATAATGTAGAATAAATATTTTCCTCGTTTTCGATTTATTCGAGCGTTTGAATAATTTAACAAGAAATATGCAATGTAAACATGTAGTTATGCATGGTATAAAATATTCAATTTATATATATAAATGGATTCGACACGGATGATTGATTTTCCAGCGTCCCTTCTGATTCTCCATCTCGAAACTATTAACTAGCTCAGGCAGAAATGGAAATCTCCTCGCTTCGTTGGTTGGCTCCCCGCTCGTCAAAGTTTCGGAGGACGTGAATCATGTATGCAAATACGAGCTTCGAGAGTACACAGCATTTCACGAGAACTTTTACAAAAAGCTTCGAAGCTTTTCCAATTCAATAATCCGTACATAGAAAAGAAGACAAGAAAATGAAAAAAAAAGTAGTCGCGTTAAAATTTATTCGGTGGTAGCGTAATTTTGGTAATCGTGTGTTGTGAAAAAATGTTGCGATCGTTTGCGTCACTCTTTGAACAATTTAGTGAACGTTTCTCATCTGTCACTATTGACATTTTTTAAAAAATACAGTGATGAGTCAGCAATGACGCGTCGTCTATCTAGCTAGTTTTAACGTCACCTTATTTACTTATTTTTTTAACAAAGTGGACATTTTTTGTCGAAAGATTTTGAAGAGGGGAGTAGGAATCCCAGATAAAATCGTTCCTCAGGGGCCACGGTTAGCGTTGCCGCATCAACTATCTTCGTTCAGTGCACGTTATCAACTCTTCACGGAAGAAGCACTTATATCTCAAAAAAGCCGTATATAAAGCTAGGCGAGTTGCGATTAGCGTGCAGTGCTTTTGTTTTCTCAGAATGGCGCGCGTTCGCGTCCTAGCGGCCGTTCTGCTGCTCGCTCTCAGTGCTAAACCGTCGCTCGGCGAAATCAAAGACATAGGATGGTGGAAAAACACGATTTTCTATCAAATTTATCCTAGGAGTTTCATGGATAGCGATGGCGATGGAATTGGAGACTTGAAAGGTAAAAAAGTCGATTGAGCGGTGCTTTCTTTTATGAAATGACTTTATCATTAAAATTTGCATAAGCATTTTTTAGTATCACACTCAAGTTTATGCAAAATTTATACAAGCTTTACCAAGTGGTAATTAGTTTATTTATTGTTCAAAATCACAATTTTTCATTTCTGCTCCATTTTAAGATTGCAATTTTTAACATTTGATATCTTATAAACCTCATTAATTTATTTAGCATTTGAGTATAATGTCCACACAGTTTTCAAGAAATCATCTTTAAAAGTTAATCTTATGATTTTACATCGTTCAGTTTATACGTGAAAAAATATTCGAAAGTGACGATTGTGCAAAAAGTGTAAAACGTAAAATAAATGAAAATGTTATCATTATTCTCGAAGTTGTCCTTTAGAGATAGAAATCGAAAGTGAGAAAATTTAGAGAAGGGCAGAAATGAAAATTTTCAGGAATTACAAAATATACGCATTACGTCATACTATCGATTCTTGAACATTACCTATTTTCGGTGTTCTATTTGCGGTTCAACGAGTCTGATGGAGTGTCAGCACAAAAAAATAAAAATACGATCCATTAAGTGAAAGTTCACATCGTCTTTTTTTATTCCTACCTAGGTATAACATCGAAGCTCGATCACTTCGTCAAGTCGGGAATTGGTGGGATTTGGTTGTCACCCATTTACGCTAGTCCCATGAAGGATTTTGGCTACGACATATCGAACTTCACAGCTATTTACCCACCCTTTGGAACGATGGATGATTTCGAAGAATTAACGAAGCAGGCAAAGAACAAGAGTTTGAGAGTCATTCTGGACTTGGTGCCTAATCACGCGTCCGACGAATCCTACTGGTTCCAACAGAGTGTAAAGAAAGTAGAACCCTTTACGGACTACTTCATCTGGAAAGCGGGCAATGAGACCACTCCGCCAAACAATTGGATCAGCGTTTTTGGAAAGTCCGCGTGGACCTACCATAAAGAACGAAAGGAATGGTATTTTCATCAATTCCTCGCTGAACAACCTGATCTCAATTACAGAAACGATATGGTACACACAGCGATGATAGTGAGTACGAAAAGATATCATAACCATATTTGGCTGTATCTCTTTTGAAAACTTTTATTTAATTTCACCCACCCACCTGTGCATAATGAAACTTTGAAAGCTCATTTTCACACACCTCTTTTCTATCTGATTGAATTCAATATACGTAAATTCCCAAATGACTCTGTGCAGTATATAATAGCAAAAATATTTTAAAAATTAATCCATACTATCGACTAGGAACTACGAAAGCTTATTGTTAACAAAGATGTTTTACGTATTTATTTTGATAATTATTTCTTGCTCAGGACGTAATTCAGTTTTGGTTGAACAAAGGAGTCGACGGTTTTCGCATCGACGCCGTTCCACATCTGTACGAGGTAGCTAATATGACTGACGAGCCACTGTCCAACACTCCCGGCGCCACTTCAGAAGAATATACTTATCTGGATCACATCTTTACCAAAGATCAACCGGAGACTTATGCATTGATAAAAGAATGGAGAGCTGCCCTGGATTTTCACGCGTTTTCCGAAAATTCTCACGAAAGGGTAATTTTCGAGGAGTAATTTATTTTAAAAATAAAATATGTGTTTTGAAGGACGATAATAAATTTGTTTTTCAAGGTGATGATGACAGAGGCTTACACAAGTCTTGAAAAAACCGTAGAATTTTATGATGCGGGGTCGCACATTCCGTTCAACTTCAAATTCATTATTGATGTCAATAAAACATCCCCTCCCGCCGATTTCCAAAAAATCATTAATGACTGGATGGAGGAAGCAGACAAGAGAAATGGAACCGCTAACTGGGTGGTAAGTGTGATTGTTTGTTCACATTATTATCTCATCTTTCTCTAATTGCATTTATATTATCTAATTGTAAATTTAATTGTTTTTGCCTATGGTACTACCATGCTATTATTAAATATATCTAACCTAATCTCTTTTAACTACCTTTTTTACAAAAAAAATGTAATTCATTTTTGCTACTAATTTATCACCCAAAAATTTTTCTTGAATATTAATCACAGCAAGTATTTAATCAACGTTTCTCATACATTTTTTGTATCAACATATTGTACGCAATATTTTTTAACAATATTTTTCATCGATTATGCTAAGAAAGAATTTTTATTCATTTATTCCCCAGATGGGAAATCACGATCGCGTCAGAACGGAATCGAGATATCCTGGGCGGGGTGACCAAATGACAATGCTCGCGATGGTTCTTCCCGGAGTTACCGTCACGTATTACGGTGAGGAGATCGGAATGGTTGACAAAAGTGACATCTTGTATAACGAAACCCAAGATCCACAGGGCTGCATCGCGGGAATAGATAAATATAAGGAAAAGTCACGAGACCCTTGCAGAACTCCTTTCCAATGGAACAATAACACGAGTGCTGGTAAAATTTATCTAAATTTTTTATTTATATAAAATCAATCTCAAACGTATATGAGTACAAAAGTTTTCGTCATCATTTTACAAAGTAATAGACTAGTTGAATGAATGAACTTTTTAATTTTTTATAGGTACTGTGAAATACATAAATTTTTCTCATTTTTCAAAATCATTAATTCGTGAATTATTTTTTCTCTTATCTTTTGACGTATTGATAAAGAGTATTTTCGGAACGCTGTTTATTTGAATTTTTTTTAAATTGAAAATTGACGTCATATGTACAAGTAGTTAAATAAACTTTTTAATTTTTAATTTTGTGAGAAAAGTAAAATCTTTTTACTCTTCAAATTATCAATTTGTAAATTGTTTGTTCTCTTGTCTTTGGTCGTATTAATAACAAATGTTTTTGGAATACTTAAAATATTTATAAAGAATGACATATAAATTTTTAATGCAGGGTTCAGTACTAATAAGAAAACATGGTTACCGGTCCATGAAAATTACATAACCGTAAATCTTGAGGCTGAAAAATTGGATTTGAATTCTCATTGGAATCTGTACCGAAATCTGACGACATTGAAAAAATCGTCGCAGCTCGTTAATGGAACGCTGCGAACGGTCGTCGTAAACGATGAAATTTTGGCAGTGATACGCGAGCACGAGTACGTTAAAGGGCAACAGAGCGAGGCCGTTATACTCCTTATGAATTTTAACAGCATTGACAATAAAACTGTCAATGTGGCCGACTTGTTCCCAGAATCTAAAAATTCAGGGGTCGTAAAGATCGCAACCACCACCTCTAAACTACGACCAAGGTGATTACACAAAGTGAATATATTATTTTCATCGTTTTCGAAAAAGATGAATCAGCGAGACCTCAATAAAAAAAATATTCTTAAACATCATTGATAAATATCTTTAAAAAATGAAAATTGAAAAGTAATCAGTAAAAAAACAAAAAATTTAAGTAATTAAGGAAAAAATTCGAGTTAATAACATTATGAATTGATAATATAAATTCAATGTACTCATCGAATTGATTTCAAAAATTTCAGTGATGAGGTCAACCTGAATGAATTGACCCTGGATGCGAATGCTGGACTCATCCTACTAGTCACTAGAGCCAACGGGGCGGTGAGCAATGTAATTTCGTTTATCAAGGCCACTTTCATATTGCTCGCTGCTTTATTGACCACCTTCAGATAATTCATCGACCGGTCAATAATTTCTTAATGCGATGCTTACACGATATCTCCTTCGGTTCCATTTGTCTCTTACATGCTCTTTATTATTTACTCCTCTTTTTCCTTTTGCAACAACGATTCGAGTCAAATTACTCGAGATCATCGTTGTCTCTTTTCAGACTAACGACAATAAGAGATGTCAAATAAGATTTTCATGCCAAATAAAATAAATTTTTTCGTTTGGTTGCATCGTAAAAAATTAATTTAAGAAGATAAACTTGTATCGAGTCCTAATTTTATTTACATTTGGAATAAAAAATTTATATGAAATTATTGAAAAAATATAAAAACCTTCCATAAGATGAAGTTCCGATAATAATTTTTAGGTTATCGCTTGTTAGTTGAATTGGTTTTCAAATGAAAAATGTCACGTAAGCTACACTGTGTGTATTTTTGTACAAAATGTGTATATATGTTTGATTGTGTAACTTCAAGCTTACGTAAAGCCCGAGTGATCAAGTATCTTACAAATATATGGAATACGAAGAATAAACTATTGAACGACGAACCCAAGTCGTCAGTGATCTCGTTGCATTTGATTTTTTATAGCCCTTTTGTAAAAGAGTCGTAAAGTGTGATTTTGCAACTGGCTGAAAACATCTACAACCAGGAATTTCGATGCTGAATAAAAATATTTGCACAGAGATCAATGAGATAAAAAATATGAAATTTTGATTGTGCAAAGATGAAGAATAGTTGAAGTAAGATTTACACTTTTGTTATGGTACAGTTCTATCAAAAAATCGTTTTTAGGACTTTGTTTAAAATTTGCAAAAACCTTCTTTTATACAATGTGCAATTGTATATTAAATTAAAAATCACTATTTTCTGCTCTACTCTCTCATAAGAGCACGTGTTAAATATTGCGATCTTCAACTCTTGATATCTTGACTTCTGGGTAGTGGAACTTGTTGAAATTTTGCACAGCTCTTTTATTGCATCTCAAAGAAGCTTCCTTTAGTTATTTTTTTTAAATCCTAAGATTATGATTTTATTATTTTCATACATACGTAGCAAGTACAAGTCATGATCTTGAATTTTGAGTATGTTGCTCTTGAAACAATTAACAACAACTTTTTTTAATTGACTTGAGCTCAAAAACCACATGGTGTATCGAGATAAATTGAGATAAAAACTTTTGATTTGACTTAATTAAAAAAAAATGAGTACGTAGAGGTTAAATATGGTGAAAGAAATAATCTGCTTTTTATAACGTCGAACGAGAGCGACAGTTATATTAATCGAAAATCATGAATCCAATTTTCCATTCTCCAAATTGTACCGAGCGATCTCAGCCATCGCGGAAGAACTGAGCCGTTTCGTGCGCCATATCCTCAAGGGACTTCCCGTTTGCCACGAGAGAAGCTCGCGTTCGGATAAATAGAGACTCGCAGTTATAAAACCGCCGAGACAATAAAAATGATAATAAAATAAAATGAGTCTCTCGACGACAATTTTCCACGAAAATTGAGCTCGTGAGTGAACAATTAAACTCAAATCTCGTGCACGAACGACCTTATTTTTTTATAATTATTTTTCCATACTTATTTTTCTAACAAGGAGAAATGTTTACCACTCTGTTAATGAGAAAAAAAAATGGTGGAATAAAGGGTACACTCGGTCGAACCGATTCTACTTATTGTTGTACACGAGTGCATCGCTGCATTTACCTCGTCTCTTTCTCTCTTTTCCTCACGTTCTACCTCGCAGATGACGTGAACAGCGCTTTGTTCGAAATAAAAAAGGAGTCGATTGATAGATCATGGTCTTTGTATTCCACTGGCATATCTAACCCACATTTGCATTATTATAATTATACGAGATTTTTCACGTCATTTAACTTTTAAATACGACCACGATTTTTTCAATTTTTGAGAAAATTTTTAACGCAGACTATTGCGCGGAATGATTAAAAAGTTACTGTAAAACTGTTATTGTTAAATCATTCGTAATTCCTAGAGGTTTTTATTCGGGCGTTAAACGCAACAAATTGCGCGTGAAAAATTTAAAGCCCAATTTCACGTTCGATTGGATCGAAAATTTTTGTTCAGGAATAAACGATTGAGCGTGAAAAGTCCCGTTGTTGTTTCGACGCGCGTTCTCTATTCTCCCGACCGAAATTGGATTGTCAAGGGATCACAGATCCAAGAGGAGAGTTTGCGATTGACACAGCGTTCGCAGAAACGTGTTTAAAGTGCCAGACACTCGTACAATGTCTCATCAATCTGTTGCTCCGATCATATTTATGACTACGATGTTTTTCATGAAATCATGAATCGATAAAAAATGTATGTTTTTTTCAACTGACCAGCGCGTCAAATATTTTTTAACTCCAAAGCATCGCAATTTGCATAAATTTTTCATACTTTCCAGTGTTGTTTTTTATATACTATTTTTTACGTATTTTATTATGTAATACATAATTTTTTATGTTTTATTTTCATATGATGAAAAATAATAATGTGTGATGCACGCTCGTTTACGTAAAATTTAATTAACAAATAAATTCAAAAAAATTTCATACTGATTAAAAATGTGAGAGCAGAGTGTGGCTATAAGGAAAAATTATATTTGAAGGAAAATAAGATGTGAAAAAGTCGTCTGGGATGATGAGTAAAGGGATATGTATGTTTGCTCCCTTCGATCGGATTTTATCATTCGGGCAACATTGTAATCCCGAAGACAGTGGAAAGTGGCGTTATGTGTCAGACATACATCGAGTATGAACAAGATCGTGGTAATTCAAGAACTGGTTATTCGAGGCGGATGTGATTTTGCTTGGATTGGAGAGGAGATGCAGAAGGAAAGGGTGTGCGAAAACGTGCAGCGAGACAGACGCAGAAACGAGTAGAGAAGTACGGCAATAAAGATCAGACTGGAAAGATGTACGTGACTCGATTTTCACGGAATTTTCGCAGCATAAATCTCTGGAAGAACGAAGAAACGAAACGGGAGCGTCTTCGTCGACGCAATTCTGTCTCGTTCCCTTTTATTCTCATCTTTCTCTCGGAAATCGACAAAGCGACCAATACGAGGTTGTAAATCACACGTAGAAATCTTATCTTTGTGATAAAAATTTGTTCTACCCGTCGAAATTTTTTTCATATATTTCTCACTCGTCGCAGACAAGCATTCCTGATGTGAACTTTTTCGATCGCGGAGTGCACGAGGGATTTTTCATCCCTCAAAATACATCGGCTCCGATTTCTAATATTTACCGACGTAACAGCTCTGCGATGAAAATTCAAATTTACCCCTAGCTCCGGCAGCTCTCATTTTCCTCTCTCTCTCTCTCCTTCTCTCTTCCTTTTATCTACTTCCATTTTTCTTCGTCGCACGGAAAAGCAATGATCCGCGATTTCTCGTGCTTTGCGTGGCATTAACGAGAGCCTCGCGAGCTCGCAATTTCGCCATCAATTTGCATAATGCCGCATCGCCCTCTCGACGATGTTTTCTCCCTTACCACGCACGATAAACCCGAATTCTTTCAAAATCTTTTAAAGGCCTCATTAACTTTCTAGCTAGTGAAAATCTGAGATTCTTGCTTACATTTAATATACCTCAAATCCACTTTAATGAAAATTAATATTTTTGAATTGTTTCATAATAGAGAAAAAATAGTAAAGTGTATTTAATCTATATGTTTATATAATTGTACATTAAAAACAAATTTTTGCCGAAATGTTTCAGAGTTTTTTAATTAAGTACTATATATCCTCTTATCAAAATTATTAGTAAATTTGTTGACTTTGGAAGCTTTTATTTTATGGAACTAACATTTTGGTAACCCAGGCAAAACTTTGTCCTCAGTGAAATCACTTTCCAATTTATCTTATAATGTTTGATGTATAATTTTTACAATAAAAATTATAACAGATTTCTAAATATGTCACTAATATTTTAAATTAATTTTCAAATGTTTAAAAAATAGCAAATTAAAAAATTTTTCTAAAAGTTTGCTTGCACTGTTAATCGACATCGCAGCTAACGAGAAAAAAAATTGATAATTAGCAAGAATGTAAAGGCTATGTTGTACCAATTTTTAATAATAAAAAAACTCATTTTTTTCAAGAACAGAGAGTATCTTGGGTTTATCCTTGAAATAAGAATATCGGAAAAAAAAACTTCATCCCGAGCCGACAAAGTGACATTCGTGTCGGTTTGTGCTTCTGACGGAATCGATACCGCTGGTGTCGCACTGTGACACATGATTAAAATCTTATCGTCTACGCAGTTTGCGTTTGTGGGAATAAAAGGGGGCCGGGAATGGAAGGAGGCGCATTGCGGTCGGAAATCCGTCGCTCCGCAGTACGATACGTAATTAGCGAGCGAACGAAGAAAGGTATAGGAGGAGCTACGTTATTCCGGTTGTGGGTCCGGATATAGGCTTGACACGAACCCGTCCGCTCGCACGAGTCCAACGCGAATCCATCAGCTTCAACAAATTTCTACATCAGACTTACAAACAGTAAAGTTATTCAATCATTTATTTGAATTAACATTTTTTCCCTCTATATATTTTTCTTCAAACATTCGAGAAGAATTTCCTCGAAGAATTATTCTCTTTACAAAATTCTCGAATTACAAACTCTTCGTAATTATTCATCACTTATTTTCGTTTCTGTTTTTTTTATGAACCTTTTTCAGTATATCCTTCGCTCTAATTAATTATTTTGTACTAATTAACTATTTTGCGCCCTCTTGTACTGTCATTGGAATTACGTGTCGTAATTATTCGTTGTTAATAATTCGCTATTCTTTTGAGTTTTTTTGTTAGGGTCGGAGTTTCCGAGGCAACGAATCGCTTCGTGCGTAACAACGGAAAATCTTGTTCAAAAGTTGAAATCTCTCGCGGAATATTGATGAGATTATCGACCCGTGAGAATACAGTTACGTACGATGAATTAATTAGATGTTTTTCCAGTTTTTTGCTCTCAATGAAATTGAGAATAATTTTATTCTCTTCTTTTTACGAATTTTACTTTGA
Source organism: Cremastinae sp. A BG-2022a (assembly GCA_030522545.1). NCBI lineage: Eukaryota > Metazoa > Arthropoda > Insecta > Hymenoptera > Ichneumonidae > Cremastinae sp. A BG-2022a. The sequence continues at coordinate 19,999 of JAPYYW010000788.1, forward strand.
ATATTCATGCACTATATATGTTGACGTGAATAATTGATTCTCTGTTTACAGGAAAAAATTCGATAATATTGTGATATTGCATCGGCGGGAAATAAAAATAGCAGGGATGCGCGTTTCCGAAATTGAGAGTTATCGCGCCGATCGAGACAAAAAATATGACACGTGCGTATTATACGTTTTCTAGGCCAACGGTTTGTCGGAATTGGAATCGATGATCTAGATATTATCGTATAACAAACAGCGAATTGGGTCCGTAGTCCAATTACCAATAAAAACTGGTATGCAATAAAAAAACGTGACGCGAGCACGATTATTAACTGGTCGTTCGCCGGATACATTAGTTTCCATTAGCTTGCTTCTTTACTGGTGTTTTTACAGTCTGTGCTATACGTTCATTTCCGTTGAAAATATGATCTACAGTAACAAAGTGAATAAAAAATAAGTAAAGAAAGTAATGATTCAAGAGAGTGAAGTAAGAAATTAATAAGGTAGTTTCGGAAAAACCGGAAATCAAGTTCACAATTGTAATACATTAAAATGTCAAAAGATGACATTTCTCAATTTCTTAAAAAAAAACGTAGATATCTTAATGTGGTAATAAGATTTCTGCTTTTTTAAGACAATTGAAGGAAAATTTTTTTTTCTTAATTTTTATTAATTGATAATATTGTTTATTTAAAAAATAGCAGAAAATGATAATAGTCGATTTAGAGTGTGTTTTAAGGTAAGAGTCTTTTGACAGTCTATCCAAAATTTTAATCGTATTTCATCCATAAACATTTATTGAGACAGAACTTATATAAAATTTGCACAGATCTTTTTTAGCATCATATAAAAATGTACGCAAAATGTAAGGAGGCTTTACCATAATATAGAGATATTTAATTTTTAAAATTTTGCATCTGCCCTATGCGAGAGGTTTTAAAAAAATCGTTACATTTTTTTAATGTGTCATAAATATGCTGAATCTTCGTAAAATTTAACATAATAAATTTCAACACAATATTGGAGAATATGGTATGTACAAATTTCAAGAAAAAGTCTGTCTCAAACGACTTCAACTCCTACCTTAATGTCGCTAACTTTTTAAGCAAAGACTCCATTTTAGTATGGCTCGTAGATCAACAAAAATTGTACATTAAACAAAATGGCAGTAAACAAAGGGCGGGAAGGGGGAGGCGAGAATAAGAAAAATGGAATAATAAAGATAGTTGACTCGTTTGTATGCTAATAAGCGAGAGTGGGCCGGGTCCGTGCTCGCGACGAGAATAATCGAGTGGGCTCAAAAAGCTTGCAGTGTGCTCTGGGAAAAGTTCGGTGCGGGAGATAGCGCGAGGCACGCACTCGACTCCGAGCTCGCGAGCTGCTTACCCGCAGCCTCGGAGCTTGTACAAAGGCGGAAACAATCGAGTATTGTGCACACGGAGGGTAAGAAACTTCACTAACTCGCTTTCCGGTTAGCTATACACACATATAGACAGATTTTCTGTGCTCCTACTTCACTCGACTCCCGCGCGCTCGTTCTTGTTTCATGCACTCTGTTTCGAATTTGTTCGCTCGCCGCACGCACACCGAAACGTTCTTAATCTTCCATAAAAAGCAAAACATTTTTAAACCCCGACGTAAAAATCCATTATCTCCGTATACACGCATGTAAAATTTATATATTTATTTTTGTTTGGTCTTATACGAATAAACATTTTGTTTCTCTTTTATTTTTGTGCGCGCTCTCGGAAAACTTTTCTTCTCATTGCTATTATTTTCACGGAAAAAACGTATATATTCGGACATGCACACAAATGTTTAAATATTTTTAGTCAGGAGCTAAAAAATCGCCGGGTAGCGTAATTTTTTCGCGAGGTAAAACGCAAAAATAAATTATCCGATTTTACGCTTTAGACACGTACCGGGAGCGAGGGACGATAGAACGGGCTTTCAATCACGAGTTACGGATTACAAGAATCCCCGCTCGGCGAGGATGGTAGACGGACGGAAGAATGGAGAGTGACGGAGGGAAGATAAAAAATCGAGATAGACTGCTCCCGGTGTACATCGTGACGTAAATGAAATTCGATAATGTATACTTTTTTTTATCGAGGATTCCGTGCAAGAAACGTGATTGTCGGAGTTTCTACGGAATTTGGGAATCAATCGATACATTTTTTCGTCGTTAAAAAAATTCGATAAGTAATCAACGCAGAGACGCACGAGGAGAGAGTGAGGCACAAATGTCTCGTATTTTTTGGGCTATACATAAATTGTCACTTTTTACATATTTTAACGTAGTTCAGTCACGAAATGATTGTTTTAGAATTTTATTAAAATTTTGCACAAATCACCTTTTATATCATGTGATGTATTAAATTTTTACTAATTTTTGTTTTTTTTTTCACAAAACTTTACTGGTACGGTAAAATGAGATATGAATAAGTTATTGATTCTTGCACTAATCGCTTCGTCTCGAAACAATAATCCAGAACAGCTTATAAAAAAATCATCGATTTTATCGAAATGAAGAAAAACTATATTCAAAATTCTTCGTCTGGTACGTGTGTATTTTTTTCCACCAATGTGTGAGAATAAGTTCTTGCACAAAAACAAAAAGAAAAAAGTGTACGACGCACCTTATCTCAATCTTTTTCTTTCCAGAGACCCGAAGCTTTGAATTTTACGTTCCGAAGTAAAAAAACCCTATGGACGAAGCGCTTCTGGGATAAAAATTGAGGGAGAACACGGTTCGGGAAGGAATAAGAAATCAAAGCTCAGGGGGAGGGAAAAAGTGAAAGCCTCTGCTGCAAGGGTGGAAGAAAGAGGAGATAATGGAAGGGTAGATAGAGAAAATAAATATACAGCGAAGCCATCAGATGTGATACGGGAGGGAGCGAGATAAGGACTCGGCGCACCATTAAAATAGAAAACCACGTACTTGATTATTGTTTAAATTTACTATACCCCATTAAAAGTAACAGATTCATATAGACATTTTACATAAAGTATATAATCACCTATAAAAACCATCATCTATATATATCAGTAATAATTTATGTGCGATAAATAATAAATACAAAATAAATCATGAAAATTATTGACATATACTGAATAAAATGAATAAAACACGAATAAATTGAAATTGGTAAAAAATAATTTTTTATGTCAATATGTTGAAGTACGTCTGAGGTAATATAGAACGAGATGTCTCGATCGAGTAAAAGATTTATTGAACGATTTGCGCGACAAGTTGACGAGAGATTGAGAAAAAATGTAGTTCGCGAGTAAGAGAGGGTATAGGGCGTGATAAATCTTGTATCTCGGTTAGTTAATATACCTGTGTGTATGACTCACCGATAACATAACTGTATCCGTCGAGGGTGAGTACGCACTTTCGAGTTGCTGGCGAGCCAATGAGGTTCGGAAGAACGTGCCTGCGTGAAATCCTCTTACCCGGAGTATAAGGGTTTACCGGGCTGGTTGCAGCGGCAGTCCCTGGATCCGAGTGGCACTTATGAACCGGGTCTTTGTGTTGTCTAGACATCTTCATCTGGCTTCGCCTCCGATCTTCCTTTTTCTGCTTCCTTTCGAATTTTTCACTCGATATTTTACGTCTTCCGATACAGCAGCTATCGCCTTCCTCTCGATTTTTCTCGCTCGTTTATTTCTCTCCTCCTCCCTCTTAATACTCGTTTCCTTTACCCTCTTATCGTCGATAAACGTTTTCGGTGCGACCAACCCGAGATTTTCCCGGTGATCCGATGCAGCGTCGAGCCAGCGCAGCTTCTTCCAGAAACCACTTCCGTTTACCCCGATATCTCACAATCCCTCGATCTAAATAGTCCCAGATGTCCATTATCGATGTCTATCACGTTAAATCTCCGTCGACGTTTCCCCCTCTCCCGCCTCTTTGATCTCTCTTGCCTCACTCCCTCCTTGCTCTCTCTCTCTCTCTTTCTTTTTTCTCTCTTTGTTTGTCTTTCCTCGACAACCCAAAAAACTTTCTCCCGTGTGTGCAATCCCGAAGTAGCTTCCTTACTGTCCTTCCGCCCAGAATACTCGTAAACTTTTGTTGCTATTTATTTTTCTCTCTTTACAACTTCCTGCTTGAGACTCTTCAACGAGCGAATTTACGAATCTCCTTCGTATAATTGCGCGAGAAGTTGTCTGGCTCTCGTCGCCAATTTTTCACTCTTCGTTATTTGTCCTTATTTTTGATATTTTTTTTAATACCAATTTGAATCATTTTTCATCGTTCTCTCACTCATTTTTCTCGTCTTTGCGCCACCGAATATCTCTCATTGTCGATTTTCACGTATTTTTCTACGAGCTGAAAGGAGTTTATCGGATTTACAACGTTTTCAGTTCAGATATGATTTACGATTCCGCGTGGGTTCAGTCTTTTCCTTTCTCGATTTTTCTCTCGATTTTCGTTCCCCGTTCTTCTTTTTCTCTCACCTCGTTTTTTTTCTCTCGGGTTTTTCCTCGTTCCCAGCCCCCGAACAATATTCCCCAAGGAACAATTGAGAATACGCTCCTGTATTCGGTCGCACTCGATTTTTTCCAGTTTACTCCACGACACACCCCACGCCAAATTTCGCTCCCGACCCCGGAAAAATATTTTTTTTTCACGCCATCCTGATTACGTCTATATAAAGAGCTCTGACGGTGATGTAAACTAGCACGCTCAGCACGAAGCAGACGAGAAATACTTTTGCCTGATTCATGTACGAGGACGTAATAAAAGCCAGTAGAAATTTGATCGTTATACTCTTGGTCCCTCTTGGGCTTATTTTTTGTGTGCGCGCAAGTGTAAGCGTATGTTCGAGAGCGCGAAACCCCAAGGAGTCTTTATCACGCTCTCTTATTCCGCTGATAGGCTAGAATAAAATTGTACAACGCTTCTTTCTCGATCTCGGGAATAAGAAGAGAAAAGAGCGTCTACTTTTTTCATCCTTTTTTTTTCAGTATACTTATTCTCCGCTCCCTTTCCTTCTGTCTCGGCTCTCCTTCTTTTTTCCCTCCTTCGTCGTTTTCCGTCTGTTCTGGCAACGTGCTGCCGTGTGAAAAACGAGCAATCTCACTTCTGACTAGCGCCGAAGCTCCGGTTTGTGTGTACGTGCTTTTTTTTATGTACCCGCGGTATAAATATGTGTAAGTTACATGCGCACTGTCTCTGTCGGTGCTCCATGATTCTTCTCGGCGAGGGAGTCAATAAACGCTTCGTGGAGCATCTCTCTCTCTCTCTTTTTCTCTCTCAGGCGCGCGAGCCTCAAGTAAGGCTTCGCTAAGCTTCTTTGGCTCTCCCTCCGGGTCTCGCCTTTTGTGACTCGCCCGACCACCCCTCGAGCTTTTCAGACCGAGTTATCGTTCATCATACGCAAGCGTTCACAAACTCTCGCCTTCTTCCTTTCGCTTCTCTTATTTCTGTCTCCCGGTCCCGATGACTTCCGGAAATCCTGGCCGAAATCCCGTTCACGGGAAAGAGTTTCCTTCCATTTCGCACACACGTTTCTATTTCGTGCCTTTTAATGTTTTTCAATCTCTCTTTTACGGAAGAAAAAAGCTCCTTGCGGTTCTTTCGTGTTTTCCTTGTCGAAAAATATCGACTCAGGCCCGATCTTTACGCGAGACTCGCTCATCCATTTTTTTCCCGGACTCGGAGTGGCTTACGCGACGACGAAAACGTGAAATCCCGTTAACGCGAGCCTGGCCATTGCGCGGCCAGAAAAATCCAAACGCGAACTCGTAAAATCACAAATCTACATATTCACAATACGTATATTTATACGTTGACGCGAATGAAAACTCGTTTCGGAGCCCGAGTCGAGGTCACGAGATCCAGGACTCGAGAGGGCTCTCTCTGCTTATTTTCCTCGATATATTTTACTTTTTTTTTTACTTTCTTCGGCCCTCTCGCTCTCTCTCTTTAACGTCATTCGGATCCGATAACTGTAATCACCGGGGCAAACACTTCGAGGCGTACTTCATAAGCGTTTCAGCGAGACGAAATTTTTGCCAGACTCGCCCGGGAATGTTCACTCGTAAATTTGTCGAACCGGTGAGATGATATGCATTATCGAGAAACAGGTATCCATTACCTCTCTTCTTTTTTCTCGGGATAACAATCCGTTCGTTTAACTCTCGAAAACGAAAAGTATTCCCCCACGAAATGGAGCAATTTTACGCCACTTCCGACATTTTTATCGACATGACGTGAATCCTACCTTTTTAATTCGTTTTTTTTTTTGCAATTCAGCGAATTATAGTTTTTAATTTTTTTTATGTTGATGGGAATGATGCAGAGACGATAAATTCGTCCTTCGTCCTCTCAGATACGTAGCCGTAAATTATTCACGACCAAATATTCCTGGCTATTTGCATTTTATCACAGTCCTATTTGCTCATGAAATCTCGTGACGTTTAGTCAAGCGCGCATTGTCTTTCGTGAATAATATTTGTTTTTGCATATACGATCGCCGCTTATCTCGGCAAATTTCACCAATTATTCCGCGATTATCCCAGAATCACTGCGCAAACTAAAATTCTAATATTATATGAACGTGAAAATATTTACGGGAAATGAAATATCATTCGCGAGTGTCCGTCGTCGTAAATTACATGCAAAAATCGTGCCATTTATCGTGTTCGTACAACGTCCTCAACGAAACAACACTCTGTGCTGACAGAAATCACGATGTTATATTTTACCATAAAGTGACAATTATGCTTATTATTTTAGAATACATATTTGTAGTAAAATGTAACATAATTAGGACAAGATGTAAATGAATTATATTTAGTTCTATAATAATTGGTACAGTTGTCACTTTTATATAGTAAAATCCATCATACTTTTCTTTGTGACATTTACTTTTGAAAAATTTCACTATACGAGTGCCTTTTTCACATTTGGTGAAAATTTTCAAAAAACGAATAAAAAAACCATTTCTGACAGAGAAAAGTAAAAATTTATGTTAGAGTAATTCGTAGAAAAAAAATATAATTAAGTAATGTGCTTCGGCCACGTAATGCAGCGCCAGCGAATTGTGGAGAGGCAGGACGCACGTATATTCGCGCAAAGAAGGCAAAAGAAAGGGGGAGCGGAAGAAGAGTTAAAGAGGAAATAAAGGGAAGAAGAAAAAGAGATGGAAGGTCTGGGGGAGATTGAAAACGTCGCGATGCTCGTTAGTCAGAGTCGACACTTGACAATATTCCTGCAATGTCACTCCCTCTTTCCCTTTTTGCCTCCCGAGCGTGCCGCGCCTGCATTTCTCAACGAGGAGTCAACTGACAACAGTCAAAGCCGAGGCTTTCCAAGTCGGTTCTGCATACATTACCACGACAAAAAGGGTGTCCGAATAGTCAGTACCGAAAACGAAATAATTACGTTCCTCGCGAAATATCGAGTCAAAAAGTTTTTAGGCGTTTTTCTATCTTTTGTGCGATTTTCGAATTATCCATTAGGGTGTCCGTTATTTACCAAGTTGGCTATTTTTGCTCAGGTATGGGCCAAATCGTTAATTTTTGGCCTACAAAGAATTTTGAAAAAAAAATCTCCCTCCGATGCCGTTCAACCCTGCTTGAATGACGATACTTTTCCCATTTAAATAAGGAGATTTTTCACTTTTTAGAAATTATTATTTTTTTCCTTATTATATTCAATAACTTATCAAATATTGTTGATTCTGCTTCTATTATGATCCCTCTAGATGGAAAAATTTTCATATAGACGTCATAAATTTCTATCAATAGTTTTGAGCAGTTTAAAAATGAATTTTTATTGATTTTTTAAATAATTTTATTTAATTTACTCATCCTTCAATATTTATTCTGTATTTAATATTAAATTTTTTAAAAATGCTCTTAGCAAAAGAGCATTATTATCCACAAAATTAATAAGAATTTTAAAAACACAAATCATTATTTATTTCATTTTAATAACAATTTTAAGTACAAATACGAAAGAAAACTTTGATGGTTTTTCTATTAATTATTCTTTCAACTACAATTAATATTTTATCCGAATACAAATAAAAATGAAAAAATTATGAAGTAAATATTTGATAAGTTATTGAATATATTAAGGAGAACCATAATTTCTAAAAAAATCTCCATGTCATTTAAATGGGAAAAGTATCGTCATTCAGGCAGGGTTAAACGGCATCGGAGGGTTTTTTTTTTAATTCTTTGTAGGACAAAAACTAACGATTTTGCCCACACCCAAGCAAAAATAGGCAACTTGGTAAATAACGGACACTCTATTATCCATGATAGAGCACGAGCCAATGGATTCAACGATCGGTCATTGGCTAAAATTCAAACGGTCGCTGATACTTTTGACCTTGAATCAAATAAAAAAGGTTTCTTTACTATTACTGAATGAAACTTTGGCGACACCCCGTAAATGGTACTGAACCTGGGGCTCGTAGTACACGCATTTCTATGTACATGGTTGCTAAAATAGATGCTTTAACGGCTAGCATTGAAACCCCTTGCACTACACCCGGCCTCCTTCACAATCCCTTTCAACGTCTCTTTACACAACGTCTAGCTCTTCTGTTTACGTATTATGCCCGGTAAACCTTGCGGGTTTTGAATTTGCGCCGGTGCAAACTTATGCCTTCTCCGGCCGCTGGCTGTCTCTCGGCTTGCCTTTATCTCACATGACGTAGCCCAACCGTGAGCTAACTTCGATCTCAAACCCTAGGCAATACGCTTTTTTTTTATCTTGCGAAAAAAATGAAAGTAATCATTTGCGTTTCCAACTGGGAGAGAGAGCATGAAAAGATTCACTATTTTTCCAGCAAAATGGTTACAAAATAATACTGACAGTAGAAAAAAAAGTTTCTTCAAAAGCGTCTTTACGATGAAAAGTGTTTGAAAAAATTTAAACAAGATGAGAGAAAATTACGTGGAAAATTTTTGGCACTATGAATTGTAATGAAATTAGGCGAAACTTCCGGGACAGCCGGTTTGCTCGTTTGTTTGTCTGGATGCTTGGACTCGAAATTCGTGAACGATGCGGCCGGGAAGGCGACTGCTAGGCAATGAAGATGACTGACCGGCGAGTCTTGATGCCGCCAGTGGTAACAGACCGTATTGGCTAAACCAACTGCGGTTTCTCATCGTTCGTCGACACAGGAAACAGCCGGTGTAATGAGCTACGAGCTATTTAAATAAATGATCTAGCATGTTCGTCCTTTCATCATTCACTACTTTATTTTCATTGTCATTCCCCCGAGCCAAGAATTTCAATAATCCCACTGTCCAATTTTTATGAAAATTTCATTTCAAGTTCAAATATATAAAAATCATCAATTTCAATATTTTTCATATGAAAAATATATATAAATTATTATAATATTATTTAACTCAAATTATTTAAAAAATTTGTTAAATATTAATTGTTCTACGTATATGACATTTGTATTTAAATAACTATAAACTTTTTATAAACATTTACTAAAAGTAGTTCTGTTTTTTCGAAGACGACAGAATAACTTTTATTTAGTTTTCCTCAAATTGGACTTTCTCGGCGTCACGTATACGTGAACTTTCTATTGATAAAGGAAATGTTTGCCTTTCTCCGGAGCATCTCTTGAGCATCCTTTAGAACTTCGTTATCTCCTGCACGTTTTTTTTTGTTACGATTAACCCTTAACAATTGTTCCTCTTTAGTTTCTCGGGCTGCATTTTATCATCTCGAATAAATGACTAATTATCCCTGCCTCGATTCAACCGCGTTTGTTTTACGGATAAACGAAGTGTAATTATCATTATTTCCTAATAATGCGGGATAAAACCACTGTTCAACTTATTCCGATGCGCAATTTTGGTAGCTCATTTGTACCAAATAAATAATTATATTAAATAATAATAAAAGATAATAAATACGATAAAAAGACTAATATACATTTTTTTCGTGTACTCATCCATCATTACATTTTTTACTTTGAAAAATTTTCAATCAATTATTAATATATACTTTCATTTTTTCCGGTACTTTTGTCCTACTTTATTTTTTAATGCAGCGAAACCCGTGTGGCTTTTGAACAAGACTTTTTTGCCGGTCTTTTTAGCACTCGCCGAGATAATATATACGCGACGAGAGGGTTGGCACACGTTTGATGTAGAATTAAACTCCGACTACGTCGAGCTTAAAAAAGCGACCCTTGGCCTTTTTCACTGCCGGCGAAACACGTCGCCGTATAAAATGACTAAAAGTTGACCGTTCGCGTAAAACAATTAGTACATTCGTAGGGGAAAGCGAGCGAGAGAGACGAAGAGCGTTCGAGAGGAAGGAAAAAATAAAATTGGCACGGAAATGGAAGAAGAGAGAAAAAAATACAGCATACGTTTCCTTTGTTTACATTCTATGATAGAAAGTACATCCATCTTAAAGTGTTCTCAGCAAACACAGATATTACAGTATATATTCAATTTTTCTATAGCGAGTTTGTATTCCGTTTGTTCTCTTTTCTCTCTGTTCCATTTGAACTCCCGTAATTGTAACGTCAGACTTTCAAGGACTCTAGTTGCGTATGCGACGACGGACAATTGCGAGTTGATGCACCAAGGCTTCAATAATTACACGTATAATCGATCCTGGGGAGTTTTTTAACCCCGATCACGAGCTGTAATCGACGCGCCAGAGAATGGCGCGATCACCCGTGAGGTCCCTTCATTTTTTTTTTACAGCAAACAATGTTTGTTTGTTTTTTTTTTAATTGTCACTGCACAAATATATGGATTAAATGGTCCACGTATTTCTTTTTTTTTTGCTAACAATTAATAAAACTGCACATTTATTTTTATCTACTCGTGAAAACTAAATTCACGTTTTTAAGAGTTGTTTATTTTGCATTTTTTCGTACAGAAACTATTTCTTGGGAAGATTTTCGAGTACTTTTGTCTTTCATCTCCGACTATTTTTAAACATCAGAAAAATCACAAATAAAATTTAAGGGGTTCATAGTTTTTCGTCTGTTATTCAGTTTTTCAGTCCGAGATAAATGTTATTCCTCACGAATTCTTTTTTCCACTCGTGAGTGTAGTTTTTTTTTGTCTCGAATAGTTTGCGAGTAAAAAGGGATGCGTGGCGAGAAACTTGAAGAGCGTTTTTGTTTATCTTTTTGGACAAGCAGGATATACAGTGATTCGATAGAGATAAGTTTTGTGCCGAAGATCGCGAGAAATGGTCACACGTGTGACCCGAACCGCGGTAGCGCCACAACTGAACCCATTCCCAATCCTCCACCGTGTCAACCCCCTTCTCTCGCCCCCGCCGGGTTCTCGCGAGCCGGAGACTCTCTCTCTTTCTCGCTCCCTCCTCGTGATATCTCTCTCTTATCTTTCTCCTCTCTCGCTTCTCATTCTTCCCATTCTCTTTTTCTCGCTTTCTCTTTTCCTTCGCTCCCTATCTACCTTTTACTACGCTCTTATACGCACGCGGCGCTTTTTCATCGGAGTACCTGCGGTCGATCATCTTCTCTCTCTTTCTCTCTCTCTCTTTCGGCTCGAGTTTTTTCTCCTCGTACCTTTATTTTTTATTCTTATTTTTTTCTTATTCTACGTTTCTTCATCTGAATATATTACTCCCTAATCAACTATCTTAATGGAAATGATATATTTGCGAACAATATTATAACTAATGAAAAATATTATTAATTTTTACATTATTTTTGAAATTTTTTTGTTATTTTCTTTTGTATAGAAATTTTGAGTTTTTTTTATCGAGATACTTTTTCTCTTTGACGATAAAATCAAAAAGTTTCTTCCAAGTTTTTATCACGTTCAAAGTAATTTGCGAGTTCAAGTTCGTAGAGAAAAAGTTGTTACAAATTGACTAAAGAACACCATACTCTAAATTCAACGTTATTCAACATCATGAACCGATGCTCATTTTACGTAACTACCTAATCGTGTGAAACCCAATTTCTTTGGTTTTTTCCAGGCACTTTCGATTTTTCCCCTCTTGTATCCGCAGTCAGCTAATTTTCTATATGTATACATGTCTATTGGGAAAAGTGTGGAAAAATCGTGCCAATGATATATTTTTTTAGGATTTTTGACGTCATCGGTGTCCATTAAGAGAAACTTAGGAGAAAATATTCTATTGCTCAGGTATCGAAATATACCAGCTAATTCCAAGGCCAAATGGTTACCCATCGCGTAGTACATTACTTAAACTTATTATTTATAAAAATTAATAAATTGAAATATATTAAATTTATATTTATATATACATATATTTATTTGTTTTGCTATGGAAGAAGAGAAATGACAGTTCCTATTTAGCATGTGCAAAGAGATTAAAAAACGGATGAAAGTCTTATCGTCGTATAATTGGCTCTCGGTAAATTCAGAGCTCTTCCCGATTTCGTAAGACTGATCAATTTTTGTGGCAGTTTTTCCTCATCAGCAATTCGGTCACCCTCTAATCCTCGATTCTCTACGATAATCCACGGGGTGGAGAAAAGAATAAAGACTCGTGGTGGGTGGTTCGTGCGGAATTCCGATCGAACGACATTCGCTCTCCCTGACACCGAGCTTACCGTTTTCTCGTTTTATTTTTGCAGACTCCCGGATCGTCCATTTTTCTCAGAGCCGTTCACCCTTCCCGGCGCGATAGCTGGCTGCTGCTTATCAGTGTGAACGATGTCAAAAAGATAAGCAGAAGAAGAAAAGCAGAAGAATGTAACATCGAAAAAAGGAAAATAAAGAGAAATATCGTCGGGAGTGATAGCTCGACGCATCGTGGGAAAGAAAAGAAAGAAAAACGAAACGGTTGAGAAAAAGCTTATTCTCTTCTACTCTCCGGCAATGAAACGTCTTTGCCAGAGCTTCGGAATGTACGCAAGAGAAACCGAGAATCGCCCGGCCGCGAGACAAAAATGGTGGAGGAAAAATATATACTCTCGATATCATTGCAGACTTTCGATGAAGCCAATCGTCTTGTATGAGCTTGAATATCCTTTGGAATATTTCTAGAATATTTTAACGACGAAAAGTCAAATCTCCAATGACAAACAAGCTTTTCATTTGTTATTTATTTTCATCATTATTTTCGTTCGTGACGTTTCTTGGACGTTTTCCCTCTTATTATACATCTCCAAGAATAATTTCCGCGCGCAAACTCTCGTGCTGAGTATACGAAATGCACGAAAACGAGATTCAAAGATATGCGAAACAATCTTCAATCTATTTTATTTTTATTTTTTATCCCGCGTTTACATTTTTTCTCGCCTCTCTCGAAAGTTCTGGAACCGAGCGTAGTTTTATCCAGATTTCGAAGTTGCGGAGTTTGAAGCAACTTTGAGGAAAATTAGTTCCTCCTGAGAGCGAAATGGAAGGAAAATCCGGAGTGTCGCGCGAAAAGACGCCGAAGAAAGTCCTCAGATACGAAATAATTATATCCATCGGTATTAAAACGATCGTCGATCCCTTTTAGTATACGATGTGTAATGAGTAAACATTTGACGATCATTGCGGCATTACTGTCGCTTGCAATTAACGTTTTTTTTAATTTTACTCTGGAAATGCGTGTTCAGTGACCCATATACGAAACGACGAATAAACTTTCATAATTATACAAATAATACTTTTTTAAAAGTAGGAAAAAGAAGTTAAAAGGTAATTCGTTTTTCTTATGAAGAATTTTGAATTTTGAAAAAGTAGTGATTTTGTGAGAAAAATATAATAACTTTGTGAAATTTTGTAGAAAAATTGAATTAACATTGAGCTCACCGGTGAAATAGAAAATAAAAGAATAGCTATAGGCTGGGACAGGATGGGGGAAACATGGAAAAAGGAGTAATTGAATTTGTTTGAAAACATTGTCCTTTGTATAGGAGATAATTAAGCAGATAATCGGGTTTCCAGAGTAAAATAGGACTCTGCGTATAGGATAACGTGTCGACTATGTACCAACCAATTAAGCGCATAATCATAAAACTCGGGGAATAATAAAAAACGGAAGGCGGGAGGGATGAAAAACGCTGTCACGTGAGAACTTTCGCGACCCTTGCTCTTTATCTATCGCCAACTTGCCTCGCGGATAGCGAAGGATTTTTTTATGCCCGGGCGCAGCTTGTCCTCGCCTTATCGTCAATATTATTGTTCACCTTTGTCCCCAGCTGGAAGACATTTCTGTCAGAAGAGAAAAAAAATAAAAGCTATATACGCGCGTACGTATAAGCTTCAAATATATATCCAACATCCCCTCATTTATGATTGTGAACAAATTTATGGTTTCGACGCATATACGTATATTATTTCGCTAAATTCACAACTTTGTCGCTGAGGCGAAAAAATTGATAGGCTCTTTTAAAGATCAAGCCATATTTAATCGTTCCCTCGTTATAATCCGACATTCGAATAAATATCACGTAAATAAGATGAAATAAATATGGGGCATTTATAGTTACAATGACAGAAAGAACTAATTGGATTCCGCAAACGGAGTAATTATATGTTTTTTCATTAAGCGTGGGAGGAAATTAATTTACGGGTCACTCGCTGCGAATGAAATACACCGTTAACATATTTGAGTACGCGAGTCTCAAAAGTCGTTCAAGTCGTGCCAAGACCTCCGACGAGTGCTTTATTGTCAACATGAATGTAAACCTCACGCGAAGAAGAAATTTCTTAATCCGCAGAGAGATAATTTTTTTCACTTCAAATGATTAAAAAAATATTAATTAAATGAATATCAAAATTGGTAAAAATACCTGATGCGGGTCTGTGCGGGGTAATTTTAAAAAATCCGTAAAGACTCACCTGCAACAAAAAAACAAATGCACATTATTGTAATAAATTTCAACGATTCAACAATAAATATTTTAATAGTGAAAGATGATTTTTGTGGCATTTTTGTGTGGCTTTTTATCGTAATGAATTTTTTCGCAAGAAAAGAAATTGATTCCTCACCAAGTGACCATATTATTTGGGCGATCAATTCGATTTTATTTAAAATTCCCTAACGCTCCACTTCCTTTTTTCCCTTTCCGTCAGTTCGTTTCTCCTTTCGCTATGTACTCATCCATAAAAGATCGGGGCTCTCGACCCTTCTGGATCGTAAAAAAGAAGCAAGAATTTTTATTTAATCGCTCGGTGATCGGGGGCGAATCGGGTGAATAAGAGAGAAATAGAGGGAGAGAAGCTTGCTCACAGTTTTTCCAGTCAAGGACTCATCGAATGTTCATGCGGTGTCTCACTGTAATCGAATGTTCAAACTTTCATTGATACACTATTTTATAGCATCCCCTTTCAATCTGATATCTCCCAACTCTGGGGTCATAAAAAAGGCAAAAGATTGTATCGTTCTAGTAAAAAAATTTTTGGAAAAATGTTTACAAACATATTTAACAAGACAAAAAATACATACACGTGTGTTTATAAACGCCAAAAAGATTTATGCAAATTTTAATCAAATTTTTAAATGACAAAATTATCCATTTATTAATCTTTCATACAAAACATTTTTTGTACGATTTTTAAACGAAATATAGCAAAATAATTTATTAAATTTTTTGAATTTTCAGACACCATACGGTGCGATGAACCATATAGTAATCTTCCGTAAAAAATGTTCACCGTGCATAAGAAATATTTGATAATTTAATAAAAAAAATGTTAAAAAAAATTCTTAAAAATGTTCAATATCCAGAATTTTGAAGTACCAGATGATTAAAAAGTATGAAAAAAAATTTATAACTTTTCGCAGTGACGTCTGGATAAATATTGTAAGCATGACTCGTCGATGGATCTCGCGTCAGGCGTCTGGAGGGATCGCGTGGGAGTCGCGCCACGGCCGGAGATGAGGAATCGTTTGGATGCGCGGAGAAACGGAACTGCAGGAGGCACGGGAGGATTATGCATCCTCTCGACGATATACCATTCCCGTTCCTCGCATAACTCACGTCGCCTCTGCACTGCAGAATCCCTCGCGCTTAAGGTCGTCCCGAACATGACGGATCCCGGCGCAATGAATTTAAAAATAAAATATTAAACATTTCTATATAACCGCGCATCATTGCTTGGGCAATTAATCGTATACGAAACTCAACGTTTTATCTTCCGGAAGGAGAATTTATGTCATGAAATAAAGCGAAATTTCATGAAAATGTGTCTTAAACTCGAATAGACTCTCTCTCTCTTTCCAAGACAATTGGATCGCGCTCGGAGGACTTGGAAGTACGGGTCAGCTCGTCGTATCGAAAGTTCTACCGGAGATATATCCTTCCAACCCGATTCGGGCTAAAACTCGAGATATTCGCCGAGTGTACACTGACGCGTATTCGCCGAGTGCAACGGCAACTTGTCGGCGAGATCCGGTGACCTTTAGCCGGGACCTTTTTACGGCCAGTTTACAAGCAGAAGAAGAGATAAATGCTCCACTGCGGATTCACCAATCCTGTATAAAGCGACAGCGCTCGGGCTCGAGTTTATTTCGTATACGAAAAGGACACAAACTTGTGTCGCTGGAGTCACGCCAAATTTTATGAAATATCTCTTAATAAACTTGCTCCATTTTCATCATTTTATATTTTTTTTTTGCACCGACACACACTCGCGGGCATGCTAAAGAGACGAAAAAAAGAGCATGAAAAGTATTTCTCTCAGTCATATCGCGAGATATTTTTCTCATGGCCCGATGTCTTTGAAACATAAAAAAAGAAAGAAATCTTGAAAAAAGTTTTGGTACATGTTTTTGGTAATTCGCGAAACTTTTTATCCGAGGCCCAGATCTTTAAATTTCGACTCACGATGAGCCAATGGATTGATGATTTATAGAATGGAAATTCGCGACGTTATTAATGGGAAGTATTTTTTCCACGCGGCTGCATTGAAATAAATCGATGTCAGCATCGTCTCGATCTTGTCGAATATATTCGCGGCACGCCCTCCTGAGTTTTCGCCGGGGCTTTGCGGTATTATTATTAACGCTCAATCGAAAGCGTGTAAAGGATAATGATACGTTTCGCGAAGCGTTCGGCAGTCAGCACGCGCATTATCTTCGCGTTATCACGATGCCGAACGTTCATCTCGCCGGTAATAAAGTTACGTACGATAAATGCACGTTCGGACATTATTAAAAGGCATAAAGTGTAATGGATCACCAGGATAATAAATAAGCCGTCAGCTCAACAATTTGCATATCGCCCGTAGCGCATAAACGTTTCGCAAAATCACGGCTGGATAATAACGAAATTTTGATATTTTATCCCTGAACGCATTATTTCCCTTGTCATATTGATTTTATTATTTCTGCTACTTTTCTCGCGACACCTTAATAATAATAAAAAATTGTGTATAAGCAACGAATTCTTAATCGAAAGGAAGAAATCAAAAAAAGTTTTTAATTGAACACAAAGCAGAGTGAAATCGTTTTGCACGTTTTATTTATCGTTGTATATATGTATACGTTCTCTGTTTCGCATTTATTTTCAATTTCAGTTGGAGACTCCTCGAGTTCGTGGCCGAGAGTAAGCCTCGAAAAAACGAGCGACGTTTTCACTTTTTTAAATCGTCATCGTTTCTCGCACAAGTGGAATTAATTGGTGCGAAGCTCGAGTTACAAGTTTGCGAGCCCGGAACCGCAATGGAAATGGGCTTTGCATCCTGACATTGATCGATCCGTTCTAATGGATTTTTTTTTATCCAGCACTGTCAACTTTATTTGCACCGCTCTCTCTCTCTCCTCTCTCTCTCTCTCTCTCTCTCTCTCTCTCTCTCTCGTACATATTAAATTCATTTTTCTAATATAAAATGCAAGTCTGTTATTTACCTAAACAAATGTATCTAAACAAATTTTCATTTTCATTGTCTACTATTCTTATTCACCTAACTTTAATTCAAATTTAAAAATAAAACTTATCATTGTATTTTGTTTTCTTTTGTTTATTTTACCCTGTATTATGTAACACTATTTTGCCTATGGCATTGTGACGGCATACAGCATAAATTCATTGAATCTTTTATTCTCGCCCTCATTTTTTTTGTCTTTATGCAGCCGCCTCGGTGCATTTTTTTCTCTTGCCTGCGTCACCAGCCCTGTGACGTTAATATCATTCTTTGTGAAGAAAATACCTCGGGCCTGATGCGAATCCGAATTATATTAATTTGCATTGAATCGATCTTCGGATTCGAATTCTTCTCTTGGAATTGACAGACGATTTATCACGAGCATTTTATTAACAGATAATTTGGACGATTGACATATGCAAGATCGATCGTCATTGTTTTTTATTTTTCTTGTTTCGACTTTGAGAATAAAATGGCTTTGAGTAGGCAGTTAACTGTGTTATCATCAACCTCTTAAGTCGTTTGAGAAAAAAGTTTCAGTAACGGGGCGATTGCCAGAAAATATTAAGGTGTCGCTCGCTGCTCGACGAACGCTCCAGACGATTTCTTCCTTATCCACGACCCCTAACGCAGCTCAAAAATGTTTATTCTCTATTTTTTATGAAGTTCAAGAAAAATTATTGCCTACTTTATTTGTTAAAAAAGAACTTTTCAACATAATGATAAGTTCTCATTATATTTGACATTGTATGCTTTATGGACATGCATACGGGCTAAATTTTAGATAATCCATCATTTTTGGTGAATTATCTAAAAGTTGTATACCAGAGTACGTGAATTTTAATGCAACTTTCAATGCTTATATCTCGTAAGCAAATGGTAAAGTTTTAGGTTTCTTTCTTTTTTAATCACGAGCAACAACACGGTTGCTTTATTTTGACGTGTTTAAATTGATATTTTATTGTTATTCAGGTATATTTGGTGATATAAATAATAGAAAATTGTATTGCAAGTTTTTTTTACATGAACTGAGAAATTTTAGCGTATTCGAGGAACTTCAGCCTGACTTTTCGCGAATCGAAAATAGGAAAATCCCAAAATTTCAAGTGACAGTATCTTTTCGTATCCTCGATGAAATCGACTTTATGATGGGTAATTCTTGAAAATCTTTGCAAGATGAAATGAATGATTCAAACATCAAGGTCATTATTTCTAAAGCAGCGCACGTTGAATTTTTTTTTAATGAGTAGAAATCAGCCAAAAGTAAATGTGCTCTATCCCGATGAATCGATTAGAGGCTTCATGTCTTTTTTAATATAGAAAAAAGTGACAGATATAGTCCATTGTCTATTGTTGAAAAAAATAGGCGGTTACATACGACTCAATTTTTTTATAGTTTCTTATACGAATCGTTTTAGTAAAATATACCAGTTTTATTCTTAATTCGAACTTAATTTTCACTTTGTAAAATTTATAATATTATTTTATTTTGAGGTTCGATGGACGACAAAGCGTCGGGGATTGGAAAATCGGCACTGGTGCGGGGTGATCGAGTTGGATATCGATCGTTGTCTGACTCGAGGACTACGCGGAAGAGTTCGGGGTGCTTGTCGTACACGGGAATTCAGGTTTGGCCCGAGTCCAAAAGTGCGAGAGAGATGGAAAAGAGAAAAAAAAAAAACTTAACACAAAATGCGAAGTGATCGTAAATCTGGCGATCCGGAGGATTTTCCACGACCTTTTTTGTCGTCGAGCCTCCTCGAGAGTTCTAACGACGGGGACACTTTCGCGGAGA
This sequence comes from Cremastinae sp. A BG-2022a, assembly GCA_030522545.1. Lineage (NCBI taxonomy): Eukaryota > Metazoa > Arthropoda > Insecta > Hymenoptera > Ichneumonidae > Cremastinae sp. A BG-2022a. The sequence goes on from JAPYYW010000788.1 coordinate 39,590, forward strand.
GATTTCTCACCGAGATGCGGGAATTACAAAGCGAAGTGGATGAAAAAAATGCGAAGGAGCGCCGAGAAAGATAGCTGGCTGTTACTCCGGTACGGGAAAATAAAAAAGTGAAAAACAAGCCACAAAGCAGCGAAGAAACGGAGAAAAATGTCGGAGCGTTACACCGTCGCGAGAAATTCATGCCGGGAATGTTTCTCGACACTTCTCATTAGAGCGCAAGGGGCCACTCGGTGGCTGAGCTCTTGGCCCATTGCCTCGGTATGCGGAACGGAAAAAGTATATTAGAGGTGAAAAAAAAACGCTAATGGCGCAAAGGTTGAGAGCGGCGAGACCGCGGGGCGATATGAAACACTTTGGAAAAATTTTTTAATCTCTTCCGCAAATGAATTTCGACTCGAATCTCCGGTTGAAAATTTTATTCGAATATCGCTCCGAAAAATCTTTCTTCGAGCGTGAAAATTCCCGGAGAATATAATGCACTTTCCATTCGTGAATATCTTATCAATATAAAATATAGCGGGACACGCGGTTTGCGGAATAAGAATCACGCGTTTCCTCAGACCCCGGTCGCTTTCTTCGTATATTAAATTCCTCAGTGATATAATAATAGAAATGAGCAGGGAGTTTCCAGCTTAGGCTGAGAAACTCGCCCGGAAGCCAGCGAGGTTGACGTGCACGCGACTCCCGGGAAAAATATGAGTCTTCGTGTTTCGGACTTTTGAGCGCAGATATGAATCGCGTGTGACGCGTTATTAGCTCCACGTAAAAGCTTGGGAAAGCTTTTCAAAAATTTATTGTCTGCGAACCAAGTTTTTAAAAGTTCTCGATGAACTCGAACGACGATATCTCGGGGTCAGTTTATTGTATGAAAGCAGGGAATGGGAAATTTTGATGATTCGACATATATTCTGCCGATTGTTAAAACGGATGAATATCGTGATCATAATTTGAGACATTAATCCAAAGATTAATATCTACGGGAGGACTTCATCAACACGCGTCCTTTACGAGCCATAATGCGACCGCAAAATTGCTTGACCCAACTTGATGGGCGTGCCTGACGATCTCGGGATTTACTCGTCCTTAAGAACGTTTGAAAAATTTATCTCATCGTACAAACGAGTTTTTTTTTCATTTTTCCACCTTCATATGCATCATCCTAACTAATATTATAAATGTGAAAGTAAGTTTGTTTGTTTGTTACTCGATAACGCAAAAACTTTTGCAAGGATTTGAATGAAATTTGTCATA
>JAPYYW010000789.1:0-41059 GCA_030522545.1 Cremastinae sp. A BG-2022a
TTTTTCAAAATTCATTGTAGGACCAAAACTAAAGATTTAGCCCGAACCCAAGCCAAAATAACCAACTTGGTAAATAACGGACACCCTAATATACATACTATCTTGTATAGACATTTGAGAATGGAGAGAGAATCCCAACGCCCGATATTCCCGCACTCTAATTAACGAATCATTCATCCCTCTCTCTCTCTCTCTCTTGTCTTTCGTTTCTCCTTCCCTGCTCTCGTCCTTTCTCTTCCCCGCATTCTCTAGTCCGCTATAATTAACGTGAAGCCTGACTCTGATTATCACTGCAATCGGTCCCCGGGAATATCCCTTATTGGCGCAGATTTCTCCCAACGCTTGTCTCTCTCGCTCGACTTTTTCAACCCTTTCTCACATTATTCTTCGTTGCTTTCAACGAGATCGTCGCTCTTTGCCTTTTCGTCGATATGCATCTCGAAAGTCATCGTTTGAGAAATTTTTTTTTTTATAAACAAAATACTCTCTGTTGGAAGTAAAAAGATTAAAGATTTTTTTTGTTTATAAACAAAATACTCTTTGTTGGGTGTAAAAAGATACTCTTTTCGGTATCTTGAGTTTAAACAAAAAGAGTAAAATGAGTAAGAATAAGTAAAAAAGATAAAATTCTGTCTAATTACAAAAAATTATATATGTCAGATTGTTTAAAAAATTCGTGTTATATTTATATATAATATAATCGTGATAAACACATTTTCATTGAGTAAGTTTAGAAATTAGAAAACAATTGAGTTGATTAATGTAATAAATAAAAATTAAGAAACTAATTTAATTAATATTCAATAAGGAATAAATGCGATTGTGCTGATTAGTTCTCATAATCAACTCTGAATATCATCTAACCAGTAATATTATAAATAATATATACAATAAATTTTTAACAATCGAACAACAAACGAACAAACAAAATTAATAAAAAATGTACAAAGTAAAACAATAAAATAAAAATTCTCATCTACATTCGAAAATTAATAAAAATCTTTTCAAAGCTAACACAGAATTATTGGAAACATTTTATTTTAGTGCAAAAATGTATGTACGGACTTTTAAGTTGATTTCTTCATTTGTGGAAGAATTGTTCTCGTTTGATCGTCTGCGAAGGGAGTTTCCCATATATATTCTGACGCTCGATATTTTCTTGAAGAATGCATTGTTGTCGGTCAATTTTCTCATCTCGATTTTCGCTCTCTTTCCCGCCGGCTGAGGGCTTTTCGGTTCGCCGCTAATGATTCTCTTTGGGAGCACTCCCCCGATCGTGAATTCTCTCCGACCAAGCGCACATACATATACGTATATAGCCCCGGTAATGCTTCTGCGGCAAGCTTCTCGATAATCTGTCTGTGGCTACAGTCCGGCCTTTATCCCGAGACTACTCGCTCGCGGGATTATACCCGTCGAGACTTTTAATACGTGTAGCGTTTGCCCTGCCAACTCTCCCCTCCCCCCACTCTCACTCTCTCTCTCTCTCTCTCCCTCTGACATACCGAATTACATATGTATGTACACATCAAATAAAATTACCGCCTTGTACACGACGTCTAAAAAAAGTACAAGAGCATCAAAATATTTCACGTTGTCTCTCACTTTGATTTTTTTTATTCTGTAAATGCTCATATAATTGTATTTTTTTAAATTTTGCACACGATATGGATTTGAGGAATGGTGAATTTTTTGAAAAAATCTGAGTTTTGTCCGTGCACCCTCAAAATTTCGAATAAATTGCGAAAAACTAGTATTTATAAAAAATTACTATTATTATGATAAAACTTTTGTGAACTTAAATCAAGTATGATTTTGATATACATATTTTGATCCGGTGAATCCAAATCTCAAGCCTATTTGATCTGTACGCCCTTTGAAATAGTACAAGTGAATTGCAAAAAATCTCTGAAAATTGCAAAAGATTGCAGTTATTGTATTTTAAAAATGTTTCTACATTTTATAGATTTTTTGGTGGTTTTTACAATTTACTTATATTTTAAAGGGTGTACGGATCACATAGACTTATACTTCATGTACTAAAAATATTAAAATTATACTTCACTTAGTTTCAGAAAATTTTTTTATCATAATAATAGCAATTTTTTACAATTTTTAGTTTTTTTGCAATTTACTCGAAATTTCGACGGTATACGGACAAAACGGATCCCAGATTCGGATTCAGTGCGCCAAAATACATACAGATAGTGGGGGGGGGGATCTGGTCGAAATTACAGATAACTCTTTTTTTTGTGACCCGGTGTGTAATCTGAATAAATAATATTTTATGAATCTGAGTAAAAAAAAATCTTATAAATCCAAGTAAAAAATATATTTTTAAATTTGAGTAAAAGAAAAAAAATTGAGTTGTAAGATTGCAAAGTGAAGAATGTTCATGAAGTTTCTTGGGTGTGGAGTCGGTGAGGTTGAAAAATGTCAATCGAAGCGAAAATGTATCAAATCGGGAACGCATTGTTGAGTTTCAAGACTAATGGAAAGAAATCCATTTGAAGCGAGCCTTGAAATAAGCCGATTAAACGTTTTTAAGCTGCATAATTCTTATTGGCTGGAGAGTTTTAGGGGCGTTGTGTGTACCGGGACGTTTTCACTCGCGGTGATCGAGAAGTGCTCCTAGAAGGATCGAGTGCGCTCAAGTGCGAGCTCTTGTTCGGGGACTTTGTCGGCCTGGCACGAGCGAGCCGAGAAACGCCGATTGACCGCCAATACAGTCAAGCACGAGACACAAAAGCACAAAACGCACACGGCTTATTTGCTTCCGAATAAATTGCGCAGGTATATTTGGGTCCGGAGGCGTTCGTCTAACAATCGATTTAAACTCTTGGAATTTCCAGTTTCTTTTTTATATTTTCTGAAAAATATTTTAGACATTTTATTGTACCGATTTTATTAAAAATAACAAAATTTTAATTAATTTTTTCCCCTCTACAACACCAAAAATTTTCCGGAAGAACTTTTTTTTAAAGTTTTTAATTTTTTTGATATTTTTAATTATAGATAGATAAATTATATTCAAATACATTAAAGATATATTGAAAATCTTTCCATTGAATGTACAGTATAATAATTTTTTATTTAAATGTATGGTGTACAAACTTTTTATTTGAATTTCAATTAAAAACAACAATTTTTTTCCGTTCGTTTTATTTTACGTTCGAAATAATTTTTCTTTTTTAACTGGTACAACGATTAAGTATTTATAGTTGATTTAATCCTGTAATATTATCAATTTTAGATAATTTGATAATGCGGTTTTTGCAAAGATTCGTTTAATTTAAGAATTTTCGTTATTCGAATAATAATAATAAATATGTAATTAAAAAAAATTGTATACGAAAAAATATTAATGAATATGTGAGAGGAATTTTCAAGGGTGAAAATGAAGAGCACGAAGAATATAAGCAGAGGACGAGACGTTGAAAGGCACTCGACTTAGAAATCTCTAAGTGCTCCGAGCGATTAAATAATAAATCGGGCACGGAAACTTCGCTTCCTTCTCCCTCTTGATTCTAAGGTCTCTGGCATCTGTTCTCGTGGCTCTTTAGCGCGTACTTGAGGCAAAACAAATGGCCAGATTGATGTCGATGGGATCCCAAGGATACGCTGCCCGATTCTTCAAGACCTCCATTTTCCTCGGGATATTCCTCCAGGGAGACCTACAGCCTCCTTAACCTTTCCTTTAACTCACGTATATACGTACGTCCCTTGATTTACCTTGCACACCAAATTATGCATTATTCAACAACTTGCCTAATCGATTTCCCCTTCTATTTTTCGTCAAAACTCTTGAAAGGATAATAAACTATTTATTACACCACAATATATACTTAATAATTTTGAAACAAATTCTTCCTTATTGCAACGACAAGTCACCATCTTTATTTGTAAGTAGGATTTATTTGTGAGAGTTCACGATTCTGTTTACAAGACGTCCATTTTTTCAGAAATCCTAGAATATTGTTAATTTAGATCAGGGTAGAGCGTGCTAAGTTATTGTGAGTTGTTTCACTTCTAATTTCAACAATTCCAATGACATTTAAAAAAATTCTGGGGCACGACGGACCATTTAAAAGAAAAAATGAAAAAAAAACAAATAAAAAATAATTCAGGCATCACCGTTCTTTGAAAGATATTATTTTTATAATTTAATACATTTCTTTTGATAATTTTAGAAAGTTAAACTTTTTATTTACATTTTATTTTATTTTTTAATGATAATGTGTAATATTATTCTTCGATTTTTTAAATTTTATTAATTATATTGTTATTATATTACAGTAGAGTTTATGTGATTATCTGTTAATCTGAGAATTGTGCAGATTCCGGAAACTTGAGAAAATAAGAAATTTGAACAGTTTCATAGAGAGTCGAGTACGTTCTAAAGTTAGGAGCGCTTTGATCATTTCATTTGATCATCGAGACTGAAATGCGAGACCAAAAATTTAATACGGCGCATACAGAATTTGACGTGCAATATTAAAATTAAATTTACAATTTTACAGCAAATTCTAAACATATATCGTTATCTACAAATATACAGAGGGTGTTATTTTTAAACATTTTTATTAATCAATTATAATATATTGTTTCATAAATTCATAAGTGTGTAATGTTCCATATCAAATTCTATTAATCCACTCTAAATAGCAACGGAGTAAATGTATTTACTTTATACTTATTTTAAATAGAATACAATTTTTTTAATCGTATCTATCTATCGTATTTATTCCATCTTTTGTAACTTTACACTTTTCAGCATAGTCCTTTTTCTTGTGACATAGCAATCATACAAAAAATATATACGAAACCATAAATACTGAAGAATATAAAATTAACTGTAGTATAATACATCCTTAATTGTATAATTTATTTCTATGATCACAGTATCAAATTTTTCATCAACAAGGGAAATTTTGCATATTCGCATATTTATATTATTTTTCTGTGATGATGCTCGAGTAATTTTATTCTGTACGTTATTTAAATCGACATTCAATAAACAGTCCAGAGTTTTTTCAGTACCAACAAAACTTTTATCAATTTTAATATTACTCGCTTTCATGAAATCATAATAAAAACATAATTTGTTGAAATTTTGTTACCTCTTGATAAAATTTATGTTATTCGATTTTCCTTTCTTGGTAGTATAAATCCATTATAAATCCGCATTTGTAACTGTTTTGTAATAACGCTCAAACTTTATTTTTCGATTTATTTCGAGTTTATTTTAAAAAGCATGAATATGTAATACAATTTTAAAAGCAAGAATTTTTTTTTATATCGTGAAAAAAAAATTCATTTGTTGAAAAAGGTTGTCAAAAAAAAATGTTCTGTTATACCATTAAAAGAATTAAATCAATTTTTAGTGAAGATGTATTTGTGAAATTTAGCGACAGTTGATGTTTCTCGTGAAATTCATCGTCGCGGGGAATTCGTGGGTGAGACGTACGAGGGTATTTTTCGGTAGCTCTCTTTTCTTTGGTCTTTCTTTCGTCGGAAGCCTCGGGACCGAGAGTGGCCGGCGTCGGGCAACAAAAGGAGCTCGGAGAATAGCGCCATTGGCGGAGTTCAGCCTGGGATGAAAGTTTTTCGAGCGATCCAGCCCCGTGACGAAGAAAAATCAAAGGACGAATCCACCCTCCATTATTCGCGGCCCGGGATTTCTATCGCGCCGCGGAGACTGAGCGAATCGCCGGATAATGCTCGCTCGCTCTCGAATTTTCGCGCGGCGCTTTTTTTCGACAGACACACTGTCCATTATTATGTGTACAATATACATGCTCAATCTCCTTCCAATAATCGAACAAATGCTGCGACGCTCTGCCATTGCATGATTATTTTCATGTATAATTCCATTTTCATCAAAAAAATAAATATCGATGCCATAATTTTATTACTATCACAATATAATATATATAGAAAATGTCCAAAGCTGCGATCATCTCACAGAAAACCAAATTTCTTTGATCCGGCATAATTTTCGTTACGATACGTTCAACGATATTTTTTTTGCAAATTGAACTAAATTCTTTATTGATTTAACTAAAGTTCAATTATAATTAAACGTATTCGTTATAATGTAATACAATGTAAAAATCTGATGTTAAAATAGTGTTAATTTAACACTATTCTTGGTCTATATAGTTTCCATCATTTGGTGCAGAATGGCATGGTGTTAATAGATGTGGTTGAATATTCTGTGTTAAATCAGTGTAAATAATTAATACCGTAATGTAATCTCTCTGGATGCAGAGATTTACCCTGATGTTAGGGTAATTTGCTACGTAGACTTATTCTTCAAAAAACAATTTTTTGTACTATTTTTTTTCATAATACCGATTTATTTAATCAGATAATGAATCATAAAATGATGTTTTGGTATGCCAAGCTTCAGCTCAGCAGGTACCTGATACTAATTTTTTCCCGTTCATTCTCATCCGTTTATTACCATTTAATAGAGTGGACTGCCAGAAACGTAAACAAAGTTTTATTGGTGAACAGGCATGGGCGAAGCTCGATAGTTTTCTGATAAATGAAAATTTTGCGATCGATGGTGCAATAAATATCATCCATTGAAAAATGTTCATTTTTCAGGAAAATATGGAGCTCTGCCCATCCCTGTTGTTGAAAATGTCGATTTAAAACCTCGTCGTGAAATCAGCAAGTAACACCGCTCAACATATTTTACCAAACACACTGGTGTTTTTATTTTACACCATTTCCTTTTACCGCTCACATAATTTTGTTGAAAACACCGCGACATCTTTTTACAGTGTACATACACTTAATCCATGAAATATTTTACTACAAAAGATGATAAAATATTTCCTGAGGGATTAAAAAAAAAAATCCACAAAATAATTGATGCCACGAGGATAATAAATGTTGATGGTTCCGGGAGCAATAAAAGTGATTAAAAAATGATAACCACCATGAAGTAACGTCGAGTTTAAACTGGAGGTGTTGAAATCCACCGCGTGAGTATAAGTATCGTGTCAAAGTGAAGGAAAGAGAGAAAAAGACGGAGTCTCCCTCGGAGATGATAAAATAGCGAGTATGTAGTATAAGGTGTGCATAGAGGAGCGTATAATGTGCCATTTTGACGGGGTTAGATCGATCGACACTTACGGTCGCCGGGAGTCCGCCGCAGCGGAGCGAGATCCGCGAGGGATGCTCCGACCCTCGGCGCGTATGCCGCTGGGGGTTGTAATATTCCGGGCGGGGGTGAAAAAGTGGAAATAGCCCGGCCGGCGAAGATTACATTATGTGCGAGAACCGGGCCGAGATTTCTTGCGTCGGCGACCGGCGAGGGGATGGGGAGTGAAAAAAGAGGGGCTGCGGTAATGGGCCTATTAGGCTGTCTCATTTAATAACAACCGGAGTAACAAGCACCCTCTTACTTTCGTTACTTAACGTATTACCCCTGGAAACGAAGGATAAACGGGGGGGGCGCCCCAATAACGCGAGTGAAAGCCGAGGAACGGCGGATGATACGTGGTGAGGGAAATTTCCGAGCTGGGGGATGAGACTTCGGGGATGTATGTGGAGCAAAGAGCGAGATAAATTTTCGCTGGTCTCTCGTAGAAAAGAAAAAAATAAGTGAACTTTTGTTTTTCTTTTTTTGCTCAAGGTGACGTATTTTTGATGCCTCAAGATGCGATACCCAGTCCATGATCGTCCTGAGTGATCTCAATGATGAATTTTCCTCCTCGGGTGTTCGATCGGCAAAGAGCAGTCAGGAAAGAAAAAATAAACAATAGATCTCTTTTGTTATATTTTGATAAGATCGAAACTTCGGCATCTAATTCTTAATAATATGTAAATCGTGAGTAGTTGACTTGATTTTTATTAGAAAGAGAAAAAAAATTGAAAATATGAGTGAATTTTCTACAATCCTAAAATCTATTTAATATTAATTATTGAAAAATTGGAACTGTCAAAATCTATTAAAATTTCTTGCTTTGGAGATAATATATAAGTATCGCGGCTACTCTCGGCTGTAAATGTACTAGTTTTGAGTGATCTCAATGATGGAATTTTCTCGTCGGAGTCTCGATCGGCAAAGAGCAACCAGAAAAGTAAAAGAAAAACAAAAGTTCTTTTTTTCCCTTTTTTGTTCAAGACGACGTAATTTTTATTTCTGAAGATGTGATATTTAGTCCATCGTCCTATGTGATCTCGATGATGAAGTTTTCTCGTCGGGGCCTCGATCGGCAAAGAGCAATCCGTGGAAAAAAAGAAAAACAAATAAAAGTTTTCATTTTTTTTCTTTTTTGTTCAAAATGTATTTTTGATTTCTGAAGATGTGATATTCAGTCCATCAGTCCTGAGTGATCTCGATGATGAAGTTTTCTCGTCGGGGGTTCGATCGGCAAAGAGCAACCGCCCGTGTGTGCTCCTCCTTCCTCCTCTCTCTCTTTCTCTCGCGTTGTTGGGAGCTCGAAATGATTTTATCACGTTTCAGCCCCTCGTAAACAGAGTGTGTAACCGGGACAAGGTTACCGCGTGTAATAGAATGACACGAGACGGAGAAACAGAGGAAAGTGCATTTTGGGTTGGGGAACGTCCCCTGAAAGAAAATATAACCATTGTGGGCGACGCCTCGATGCCTCCAACGATTGCTTGTTTTCTACCCGTTTACCCGTCTCGCATTGAGCCTCCCATCGAACGTGCCACCTCCATATTATTCTGCGTGTGTCGCTCTCGAACAGATCATTACACGCTTCGCGGATTTTTCCGAGGACCTTTTCGTATCCTCGCATTTTATCGAATATTTTTCTGGTTAAGGTCCAGAAACAGTGCTGATGGATAAATGGCCAATTGAGGCGCTTCAGAATAAAATAATACAGAAAAATTGAATCTTGTCTAATTCCATATTTTTTCAGCAAGAGATATAGTGAGTCACTCGTTTCACTTTACATTATTTTTACACCCTAGGCTTTTTTCAACGTTGATACACTACTTGCTTTTATTCCGCAAATCTACCATTAACAATGTAACGTTCCATTTTATTATATGTTTATTTTTTACTGTTTAAATAATTAAATTTAAAAATGTTAGTAAAACGTTTTGAAATCATTGTTTATACGAAAAGAACAATATTATACGAATATATTTAAAAAATTTCAAGAATTGTATATTTAAAAAATTATATTTAGTGCGAATACATGGATTCTCCATAAGAAAGCAATGTTAAATCTCATTAATTTCGGAGTTTTTTAAAATCATCTTAAACCGTTTAGTAAAACGATTTCAAATATGGTACAATATTTTTTTTTCATTTAAAGAACAAAATATCAAAATCCATATCTTCATATATTCCTATATTAAAAAAGACATGAGGCCTCTATTCGATTCATCGAAATAGAGCGCATTATGCGAACCGCATTAACTTTTGACTAATCTCTACTCATTAAAAAAAATTCAATGTTTGCTGCTTTGGAAATAATGACCTTGATGTTTGAATCATTAATTTCATCTTGCAAAAATTTTCAGGAATTACCTCTTATGAAGTTAATGTCGTTGAGGACACGAAAAGATATCGCCACTTGAAATTTTCAGATTTTCCTATTTTCGATTTTCGTAAAATCAAGCTGAAGGTCCTTGAACACGCTAAATTTTCTCAGCTTACTTTTATTATATCTTGTACGTGTGATAATTCAAGAACAACTTACAACACAATTTTCAACTATTTATATCAAATATACCTGGACAAATATACCTGAATAGTTCGGGGATCGTAAATATTAAAAAAAAAAGAAAGAAAATTCGTCGAGCGTAACGAGGAAAAAAATTCCAAATTTCCGAAAATACCTCGACTATTGTTTATCCATGGAGATTCGTCGAGGGTGAGGGAAAACCCGAACACGGCCTTGATTGAAGGGACTTTTGACTGAATTTGGAATCAGTAGGTCGTTATAAAATGTCGGGGTAAGACGTTTCGCAGAAATTCGACAAGTTCAATTGAGTGTCAGTTCCAGTGTAATTTTCAATCATACGAAAAGTGAATAGTGTTTAGTGTTTCAAATTTATAATATTGTTTCAAAATATATATTTTTTTAACGTTGATGTGGATGAAAGTGCTTTTCAATTGATGCAAATAATCTCGATTTCGCTATTTTATTCTACATATAGTAGTATTTTCATTACATTAAACGTATGCAGTCTTTTAAGTTCGAACGAACAAATTTTTAATAGCGGTTTTGCTTCGATAATAATTAGAATTTGTATAATACATTATTAGTCCTATATATTTTAATTTATCCATATACATTCGATGATCCGTTATTTAACTTTATTTTAAAAAATACAAAAAATATTGAGTTTTGTGTGGTGTGGTGGTGAAGTGAAGTGCGAGGCCCCTGGAAAATATTGAGCAGAAAATTAGGGAGATTCACATCATCTCTACGAATCACCCTTATTAAAGCTGATTTCGTCAAGTAAAAGGTAAGACATCGCTAATTGAAAATTTCATGGCTCTATACAAGATCCAATGTTCTCAAAAAAAAATCGCAAACAATTTTAAATCCATTAATTTTTTTTTTAATTTTAAAAGGTTATTCAATCAAATATTCTATTTCAAAAAAGACATAAAGTCTCTATAATCAATTAATCGGAATAGAGCGAGGTTGTATGTAATATGCGCCTATACAGAAGAATCACAAAATATCAATTTAAACATGTTGAAGAGGATAAAGCGGTCGCGTTGTTGCTCGTTTTATATATTTTTTATACTTCACTTCTTATATTTTTAAAAATATCGCTCATGCATCCTTGAGTTTAACCAAATTTTTGTTTTTATGCCTTTTATTTTCGTATAATAGATACAAATTTTATAGGTTGAATAAAAAAATTATCCTATAAAATTAAGTAAGTATGTAATTCACCCATTTTTCGCCTGTTTAGATGATTCAAACTTTTTTTCTCAGTCGAATGAACAGGTTAGATAGTTGGTTCTAGTGCAAATTTCAATCGTATTTAATAATTGTTATAGTAAAGTGAAAACTCGATAAATAATAATAAATGTACAATTATTTTTTAAAATAACATGTGCTTCAATCGTTAAAAAAATTAAAATGAATTATAAAAAGTTAGAGAGGATATGTTATAATCGTGAGCTTGACGTTCGGTTTTTCTTCAGAACCATTTTAAAGTAGTCCAATGACTGATACGTCAGTCTTTTAATACTGGCTATAAATTACACTATATTACCATAATAATAAAATATTTCAAAATGCGTATAACATTATAGATTATTGATATTTTTATCAATGCAGTTATTTTAAAGAATAAAGAATTAAAATGAAACGAAAAACAGAAATAAAGTTTAAAAGTTCGAGCTTATTATCGACATGATTCATTAGTTTATTGTTATTAAATTAATGTAAGATTCATTGAAACGTATGTATTCATGATATTTAGTTGAGTATTTCAATTTGGCCATGTCTGAATTTTTTTTTCATTTTTAATGATATTTAAAATGAATACAATACAATAGCACAGTGAATAAATGAGCACAATTAAGTAACGAAATAAATAAAAAAACATAAATGAAGAGAATATCACTGGACGATTGTATCTAAAAAATGGAGATTTCAAAGCTCACGATATATTGTTTCCCTTCTCATCTCGTGCCCTATTCTCGATGTTCACGGGGTGCCTTTCACCGTGCACAAAATAGTGTCAGGGGGAAGAGTTGAATCGAGGTTGCAAGAGTTGTCTGACAATGAGTATCATAACAGTTATCCTTTTGCTAATTATTTAACGAGGCTTTTTACCCCATTCGAAAAAGACTTTCTCTTCTTCGAGCATGGGAAATTCAGCCTATTCACGAATTTACACGAAAAATACGAATTGCAAATATATAAATAAAGAGAGAGAGAGAGAGAAAATAAAATGGCCCCGAGCTTTTCCGATGACGGCTGATGCTCCTTTCCATTTTTTGTAGGTACTTTTTCGCGAAGGGTGAAAGGGCGTCGATTTGGAATGGAGCATCGGGGACCATTTCTCTCTCACTCTTTTCTCCCGGTCTTTTTGTCTTTTTTTTTTCTTTTTCCGAACGTAGCGCACGAGCTCAGTCTCGTTTCGCCACAGTGTGCGTTATAATGCACCAGCGACTGGTTCTCCGTAAATTGGTATCAGAAAAAAAGGGGGCGAGAGGGTTGCGGAGGGGGAGAAAGGAAAGTTAACGTATATAAAGTGCACGAGCAATGGGAGACGGTCCTCGGGTCGTGCTTCTCGTTTTGAAAGAGAGCTCTCATTCAACTATTACGCTTTTGAGGGCCCCGAGTGTGCGGGATTCAATGCAGCACGTCGCGCTCGCATCGGACACAAAACGCTTTTGCGATACTTCTTTACCGAGGACTCATTCTTCCCTCTCGCGAACGTACAAAGTACCCTGGATATATATACCCTTTTTCATACATATTTATACAATTCCAGTACATACAGGCTGCTCCAGATTAACCTTTGTTTACGTTCAATAAACAAATTCAAAATAGAATCCCGAGTTCAAAAGTATATTAATTTATTTTCTTCACTTTTACAGATTTATTTTAGTGTGAACTTTCATTATTCCTTTATTTGTGTTTTTTTTAGAATTTCATTATAAGAGGACTTTGACTGTTTAAATGTGTGAAACTGCAATTTTTTCGGGATGTTTGCGAATTATTGGATCAAAAAGTAATGCGACAATCGACATCGCTGTCCTTAGAGATCATTGCTTAAGAATGTTGTGTTCAAAATCGAAAATGATGGAACATTTTAGTAAATTTTACATGATATTGAAAATAATTATTAATTATATTACATTATTAATTATTAATTATTGATTATAATTATTAATTGTTAATAATGGCTATTTTCTGTATATTCTCATAAGAGCCCGTGTTTTGAGTTGCAATTTTATACAATAAATATCTAAATAACGAGCTTCCTAATTTAAATTAAATTTTGCACTGATCTTTGTGGGGCATTGAAGAAGCTTCATCTAATTTTTCAAAAAGATTTTATACATTTTTTTGTGCAATCACGCAGAGAGAAGACCTGTCATTGGATAATCTTGAATTTCAAATATGATATCTTTTAGTTATTTTTCAGCAAATTTTATTAATACATTTTTACACTGAGAGAAATATCATGATGACATATTTTACTATAAAGTGGCAGTTATGCTAATTATTTTTAAATTAAATATATTTTTATAATAAAAGGTATTATGATTGGGAAAAAAATGTAAATGGAGTATATTTAGATCTATAATAATTAGTATAGTTGTCACTTTTATTCTATATTTAAAAAAATATGAGGCGTCTAATCGATTCATCGGAATAGAGCGCACTATGCAGATCGCATTAACTTTTGGTTAATCTCGACTCATTAAAAAAAATTATGACCTTGATGTTTGAATATTTAATTTCGTCTTGCAAGAATTTTAAGGAATTATACCTATTATGAAGTCGATATTGTCGAGTATACGAAAAGATATCGCTACTTGAAATTTTGAGATTTTCTTATTTTCGATTCTCGAAAAATCAGGCTGGAGGTCCTCCAACATGCTAAATTTTCTCAGCACATGTGAAAAAAAATTGCAACACAATTTTCAATTATTTATATCAAACATACCTGGACAAATATACCTGAATAGTTCAGGGATCGTAAATATTAAAAAAAAGAGAGATAATACGCTCATTCATCGAGCGTAACGAGGAAAAAATATATTCAAATTTTCGTTAATTCCTCGGTCATTTTTTCAATGGTGATCGATCAAAGTCGATTGAAAAACCGAACAATAAGGTCTTGATTATTTGAATTATCGACTGAATTTGGAATCAGTAAGCCAGTATAAAGTGTCGAGGTAAGACGTGTCGAGTCTCGCCAGGTAGTTCGTTACCAAAAAACATATCGTAGAAATAATTCGACAAGTTTAATTGAGTATCAGTTCCAGTGTTATTTTCAATCATACGAAAAGTGAATAGTTTAGTGTTTTTCATTTATAATATCGTTTCAAACTACTTTTTAAAAAATGTCGGTGCGAAGTTTTAAAACAGCAAAATATCGATTGAAACATGTTGTCGCTCGTATAATAAAAATCCACCATACTTTTCTCTCAGTGTACTCTTATGAGTAAAATATTGTACCAGATTTTTGATTTTGTATAAGAGAAAAACATTGTAAAAATTCTGATTTTTTTCTGTACAAACTCGACACCCTTAACTCGGACGAACGCCAAATGAAAGCGAATGTCACGTGACTCGTGATCTGATGCCAATTGGCTCATATTCGACGTTTGACACAGCTTTTCGTACGTGTCGGATCGAAGAGTACCTCGGGTCTATTTTATTTAGTCTCGAAATTTGATCGTGATTCTTATCTCTCTCTCTTTTTTATTATTCACTCTGTACGAGTCGAGGTCAAATTCCGAAACACCCCGTATGCGCCGAGTAAAAGTTTACAGGTACAGCGAGGTTCGAGGATAAAAAGCACAGAGGCTAATCAAAACGTCAAGCGAGAGTCTCCTGTTTCTTCTCGTGACAATAATGGCACGGAATAATGGCCAAGTGTGAGACATTCGTTCGGAGCGTATTCGTAACTCGCGTCGAACGTCCCAGAAAGCTTTTAGGGATTTAACGTATAAGTACCGTGTATTATAAACCTTTAAACTTCGACGATAGAGAAACGGGAGGACAATCGCTCTTAATACAACCCTCATTTGCCAGTGAAATTGGAGAACCCCATTAGCAGCTACCGGATCTTATCTCTCCCTCTTTCCTTCAAACTATCCTGCACGAAGACCTCCCCTACCCTCCGCTGTCTTGAAAGCTACTTTGCTCCAACGTGAGGTGTTTTTCGTGTAAGTTCTTTCAAAAGATTTCTCGAGAAAAAGCACCACACTTTTTCTTCTTCTTCTTCTTTTTCTCTCCCTTTCTCTCTCCATCTCTTCCCCTCGTCTTTTCTTTAATCTCATTGGAATTTCACTCCACTTCAAATCTTTTCGCTAATGATCCGGAGATTTTGTTTCTCAGAACGTTGTTTTTATGTAAAGATCAGATCGATCGAAGCGTCTCGTTCAACGTCTTTTTAGCTCGGTTCTGTGAAATGTTTTATTCGTATCTGATTAAAGAATTTTCTTTGAACAAGTCCTGATGACATTCAATGTTACGGTTCAAGGTATCGTTCAGGATATGGAAGTTACATTTTTATTAAATTTACAGATTAAATATTATTTATCGAATTGAAATTAATCAAGATTATTACTTGAATGTAAATAAAAATTAATTTTTAAAAATAGAGTAATGTAATAAAGTTTGCAAGTTTTTAGCACAGTTAATTTTTCAGATGAAGAATAAAAATGAAAAAATAAAAAGTCTTGGACACTTTGAGAAAATGAATACCTTCTCGAGAGGTAAAATTTTTCTTAAATAAACAAATTTTGCTATGGAGCCACTATAAAGTTACTGCATTTTTTAAATCCACACAATTTGACAGTGCAATGTAATGAAATTTGTGAGTTTTTAGCACAAGTAATTTTTAAGATGTGGAATGAAAATGAACAAATAAAAAGTCTTGGACACCTTGAGAGAATGAATACCTCCTCGAGAGGTAAAATTTTTCTTAAATAAACAGATTTTGCTATCGAGCCACTATAAAGTTATTGCAATTTTTAAATTGTGACTTTTTAGCACACGTAATTTTTCAGATGGAGAATGAAAATGAACAAATAAAAATTATTGAATACCTTGTAAGAATAAATACTTCCTCTAGAGGTAAAATATTTCTTAAATAAACGGATTTTGTTGTCGAGCTACCATATACACTGCAGAAACTTTATATAAAGTTTATATAAATTTATATAAAGTTTTATATGAAGTTTTATATAAAGTTTCTGCATATACACGCTTTATATAAAGTTTTGTATAAAATTTCTGCAGTTTTTAAACCGACAAAATTTGATAGTGCACCGTAACGAAGCTTGCGAATTTGTAGCACATCAGAAGTATATAATATTGAAAGTATATAGAGAATAAAAATGAAAAAATAAAAAGTGCACCTGGAGAGCATGGCGAGATCGGTCGAAGCTTGGTGTCCCATGAGGGGATTAGCAGGATCGCCGTGAGTGTAGCTGGCGGGGCTGGTCGCGGTTGTGGCGGCGGAGACGGCCGGATTGGAGGTCCTGGCGCTCTCGTGATGAGCGCTGCCGGCGGAGCTCCGCTGGCCGTTGCTCGCGGTCGTTCTCAGATGAGAATTCGGGGAGAGCAGAGTCTCCGAGGGCGAGGAATCGCACGAGAGGACGATCCGGTGGGAGCTCGGGGCGGCCGGGAGCGGCGGCGAGCCGCGCTCGTGTTCGGACGACTGTCTCTCGATGGAGACCGCGGAGGTCGCCTCCGCCGTCGGGGACTCGGGGTGCCCGAGGATGCTCTCGATGCTGAACGACGTGTACTGCGGATTGCAAGCCGGCCTCATCGCCGCTTTTCCCACCTCGAAGCTGAACGGATTCCCGATGCTCCCGCGGCTCGACTTCTCCTGCAGGAGCATCTCCGTCGGCGTCGTCGTCGTGCTCCTCGACGCTTCCAGGTCAAGATCCTCCTCCGAGACGACCGAAACCTCGATCTCGGTCTCCGCCGACATTTCCTCCTCGCACGGGCTCTCCCGAGGGCCCTCGGCCTCCGAGACCGGCACTCCGCGTAACTCCACCTTTCTCTCTCTCCCCCCCTCTCTCTCTCTTTCAACCTCTTTTCCTCTATCCCAATTATAAACCAACTTTTTTTACCTTTTTATCTATTTTTTCCTCCTCTTTTCTCTCACACTCTCTTTCGTTGAATCCCGACCCGTCGCTTTTTTTCTTCTAACGCGATTCTTCTACATTGTAAAACATAATCGACGACGAGCCGTCGGCAACACAAAACCAATCACTCGGATCCGAGGGAAAGTAAAAAAAAGGCACCACGACTACCGCGCGAAATTTAATCTCTTTGGGATAAGTCTTCACTAGCCTTTGAGCCTTTCTTCCTTTCCTCTCCTTATTTTTCATCAATTATTATCTTTTTACCTTTATCACTCACTTTTATTCTTAGCAACGACAGTTTCGATATACTTGCGATAATAAATAACGACGACGACGACCTTCGCGCGAATTATATTAAAATCGAATTGACTAAATTACACCACACTCGATCGTTCCTTGCGTTTCGCCAAGCAATAAAAAAAACGAAATAAATAGATAATAGAATTGAACAAATTTGCACGTTATCTCAGCCTGATTTGCACAATAACTCTCGTTCGAATTCACTGGCAAGTGTTTCTTTTATTTAAAATTCTCCTTTAATTTTATTTTACACGATTTATTTACATCAATATTTATTCTGACGTTTTCAATTCATCGGACGATCGGATTTTGCGACGTATTTTGACGTAATGCGTTGATCGTTGCAACAAGCTTCGAAATATCGAAAAAGATATTAATGAGGATCGCGTATCCGTGCATCGTCTCCGTCGGAAACGCCTGGTCGTAATCCTCGTTTCCTCGCGCTCGTTTTGCTCAATGATCGGAGTTATTCGGAGGATGGCTCATGGGACGAGCGAGGGGCGAGAGCAGATAACTCGGGACGAGCGGTGCATCCTCGCGGCGAGTCGAGTCAATTGTTCCGTCGGCGGTCGCGACGATGAACTCCGTGTCTCGAATCGCGACGAGCGCCTTCGGACGATCGTCGTCGCCGATCGCGGTTCATTCGTAAGCGATACTCGGAACAAGAGGATCATAGGAGAGACAAGACACTTGAGGCGGTCAACCCCTTGAAATCCACCCCTCGGACGTCGGCCGAGGGAAAGAGACGGCGACAACTCGGCGCGCCACCCCCTCCCGACTTTCCCGAGCGTGCACGGAGTCTCTGACGCGAACACCTCTCTCTCTCTCTCTCTCCCGCGGAATCGGAGGGGTCCGACGCTCGCTTTCTTTCCTCCTCAATTTCCCTTTTATTTCCTCTACTTCGCGCTCCTTCTATCCTATTTCTTCTTCTTCTTCTTCTTATTCCTTTTATTTTCCCCGCCCCTAGCTTTTTACGCCTTTCGAGAATATTTCCACCCCCTTTCGCAGGGCTCCCTCGCTATTTTCCCTCTCCCTCGAAATTTCTCCTCGATCTCTGCCCTCGCTCGGTCCTTCTTCTTCTTCTTCTTCTTCTTCCTCCTCCCCCTCTCCTCCTCTCCTCATCCCTCCGCACTCCGACACGAGATTAGCACACGCTCGCGACTCGAATCGGCCCACCACCGCGCACCAAACCGCTCGACAATTATCTTCACTTGTCCGACACACACCATTATCCGTACATTATATGTACATTTATATATCTTCCGCTATTTGCTTTTACGACTCTTCCAATCTCTCCTCGATGATGCCTGCTCTTTATTCTCTCGATTCTAGCCTCGCCGCGGCTCCTCACTTATTTTTCCGCTCTTGTTTATATTGTTCATTATCTCATTTTACATCGTTCACGCTCGCTCGATCGTTTTTTCCATACGAATTCATTTTCATCCGGACTTCACCTGTGCCATTTTTCTCAGCGAATTTTTCACTCTCATTACGCACCGTTCATTCGTTATTTTTTTGGCCTCGTTCGATTTGCTCTTTCCTGTGTATTTCGCGAACTCTCTATTTCGATCCAGATCTCGTTTTTTTCACGTTCGTTCCATTCAATTTCATTTCATTCATGTCATTCACTTTGTTCTCTTTTTCGTTCATTTTGTACCAAGATTTTTTAACGCAGATTTTACCTTTATCACGTTTTATATTGGTTCAAATAATTCACCTCGTTTTTTCAGTTTCATTCTGTCTCTATTTTTTTTTTGGTTGGCAGATTTTTCTTTTCGTTTATTTTGGGAATTTGTTCCTTTATCTGGATTTCACTTTTGTCATATTTTATCTCAATTTTCCATGTTTCATTAAAATTTATCAGTCACTATTTTTCTCATTCATTCGATTATTTACGAATATTCAATGAGTTTTTTGTTTTCATTCAATTTTCATTTGCGTGACGTTTTTTTGTTGAATTTATTTCGAACGTTTATTACTCTTACTTCAATCCAATTTTTGCGATTACTCTCTATTATTATACACTTTCATTTAGATTTCATTTTTCTGAAGTTCACTTTTGCCACGCGCATTCTTTTATTTAATTCCATTTTTCCCCCGAATCTTTTTTTCCTCACATTTGAATAATTTTCACTGAATAAGTCTCGTTAAAAGGACGTATTCCCACGTAGTTTCAGAGTCAGTTGTCGATCGACCAAAAGGCACACGAACTTTGTTTTCACTGTTCCGCACGATTATGTCACCGGCGTTTGCGGGGATTCCCGGCGAGGGAGTAGTAACCGGCGCCGTCGGGCGAGATACGCGAAAAACCGTGCGAGCGAATAAAACGCGATCAAGCTGGAAAAAGATTGAGCGAGGAACGACGAAATTTTCTGCGAGCCTCGAACGGCGAATTCGACGATTCAGCCCTTCCGACGTCCTCGTTTCCGGTTATTCGTGAAACAATCCCGGCCGTCGTCGCCGGGCGAACTCCGTTATTCGTTCGAACGTGCGACAAACGTGGTTGGTAACTTTTGAACTTTTTATTGGCGGCGCGAGAGGGCTCGCAGGGACGAAAAATGAGAAGCGTTTGGGAGTCTGTGGCGTAATTGGCCGAGGCGGTGAACGAGCGCGACTTTAACCCCGGTGTTTGAACGATATTTCGGCATTAAGCGCGTGGTACTCGTGACGGTCTGTGGATCGCCACTGTTGTGGGCTGCTAAGGGGCTCGGGAGCGAGAGAGAGAGAGACGGAGCGAGGCTCAGCGAGCGAGAATAAGCGCCGAGGGAGAGCGAGGGAGACGTCGAATAAATGTGTATATCGAGGGATGCGAACGAGAGAAAAAGAGAGGGAGGGAGAGAGAGAGAGAGAGAGAGAGCCAGACCGGAGAAACCGCAGGTCACACGGATGGAGTCCCGGTAAACGAGAGCGTTCGACGTTGGAGGGAGCTCCGAAGCGACCGAGACGGAGAGTGGGGACGCGGGGGGGTTGCGCACGAACACAGGGGCGTTTTTAACACGGAGCACATACGTGAATAAAGAAGGCCCGAGAGCCCGAGAGAGATGGGCGAACGAAGAAATTCGCAGTAATCGAGAAGTTCGAAAATTGCGGGATTTATACGAGAGGGAGAGAGAGAGAGAGAGGGGGGGGGAGGAGAAGGGAGAGGACTCTCGACGGGGGCATAGACGACAAATCGAGAAAATTAGCGAGAGAGACGAGAGATTCGAGATACTCTCGTCGAGAGGAGCAAAGAGAGAAAGACGGAAATCGCGGAGGTAATAATCGGGAGAGAGGTAGGGTGGGGTGCGGGGAGATAGAGGGCGAGGGAAAGGGGTGGGCTCCGATCGTGTCGCCGGAGAGCGGAGAGTGGTGGATCCGCGTTCCACGCTGTTTAGCTTTCCTCCGCGAGGGGTTAAATCGGCGGCGAGAAGCAGCATGGCAGGAGGCGAGGAGGCGCGCGCTCGTTATTCCCCCCCAGCGTGTCTGCGTACAATATTATCCACGTTTGCGACACACGAGAGGGGCCTCTCGCGTTCCTGCACTGTGTACCGCTTCGGGCGACTCGAATACACGCGAGCGGGAAGGACGCCAGAAAAGCGAGAGGAGTTTACGAGACGGCGATCGCGAGAGGGGAGACGACGATGCGGTATTACGTTGCCGAGATATATCTGTATATATATGTATATATACAGGAGCGATTCTGCGAGAGGGATATGGAGAGACCGAGCGATAAGAGCAGTGGGTGGGCTCTTCGGGACGCCCGAGGAAACGCGCTCACCCCGCGCGAGAGGAGGGAGAAATCATTTCCCCCGCTCGCGAATCCAGAGCGAGAGCGAGAACGCAGCAAGTAGAAATGGAAGGAGTCGGTCAGACGGGGAAAACTGTACGGCGCGGGCGATAGGATGACACGCGAGAGAAAGCTAAGTGAGTGAAGAGCCGCGAGGTAAATGTGTACGAGATATACCCCCGTATGCAATGCGCGATGTTTCGAGAGCCGGAGCGGAGGGAGGGGGGGGGAGACGAGATGGGGGGAAATAACATGCAGGGATGGCGAGCGTGCGGAGTTTCGATGCTTCGGGACGACTCGCGAGTCTCGCTCGGGAGGTCACGAAGCGAGGGGCGGAGTCTCGCTCGGCGAGGGGACGCCGGCCCCGATTTCTCATAGGGTGGAGTCCCCGATCGATCCACCGCGCTGCTCTCGCAACGGCTCGGGGGTAGTTTTCGCTTCGGACCAATCGTAAGCGAGCCCCTCTCTCTCTCTCTCTCTCTTTTTCTACCCTATTTACCGCCTTAATACCACTTATCTTCCGTCTCCCTTTCCCACCAACCATCCTTGTCCGATAGCAACAAACACGATTTTTGCTTCTCCGGCTGTTTTCGCGCGCGTCCCCCCTCCCCTCCCGCCCTCGGTCTCCATCCCCGAAGGCTCTCTCTCTCTCTCTCTCTCGCTTTATCCGGCGAGCACGCAGCCACCGGCGGTTCCGCTCGCGGAGAGGGCGAGGGGATGGTGGTGGGAAAGCTCGTGAGCGAGACGGGGGCCGGGTTTAGCCCTCCGGGCGCCCGTGTGCCACGCCGTGTTACTTATCCATTATAACACTCCAAGATCTTGATTTAAGCCTGCAGCGAGAGCGGCGGTGAGCTTTTAACCAATTAGCCTTTATAGCTCCGGCCGTTCCCTCCCTCCACCCCAACCCCCCCTTTCCTTCCCGCCACCCCATTTCTACCTCTCTGCATTTACCTCTATTCTCCCTCTCTCCCTCTCTCTCTTTATTTCCTCGACATCGCGAGCACCTACATGCATAAACGTACATCATACTTTTATCTCCGTTTCACCGACCCAGCCATTTCCCTCCCTCCCGGCTAAATATCGCTCACCTATCGCGCCAGCGCGTTTTCCTTCCCCGCCCCCTTACCTCATCTTTCTTCCCCCTGCTGCTTCCCGTTCTCTCTCTCTCTCTCTCTCTCGCTTTTCCCCCTTAACCGATCTCGTCCCCTTTTCTTTTTCTCTCACACCTCGCTCGGCAGTCTCCGCGTTATTCTACCGAAGCTATTACGATCTGGCTGCGTTTCTCCTACTGACACTTTCCTCATCCCTCCCCCCCGCCGTCCTTTCTGATGCTTCCGCAAAGCTTCAACCCTCTCCGCGATCCTCCCTATTACTCTCTCTCTCTCTCTCGCTCGCTCTCTCGGTATTCGCGTCCAGTCTGCGCGCTCTCGCACTCGACTCTTTTCCTCTTTTTATATTCCCTCTCTCATCGGTCGGTCTCTCGCTCCGCGCGAATGCGAGATCTCTCGCTCGCTGCGCCGGTTTGTTACGACGGTATTCGCCCAACTAATCCACCGGTTTCTCTTCCTCGGCGCGTTTTCGAAGTATCCGGGAATTTTGAAATATGAACTCTCACGTTTGCTCTCTTTATGCGCGCTTATACTTATTATTCAGGACGTATTTTTCGACACCAGTTCGCGAGCGAATATCGCGAACGAACTAGTAAATTTGGTCGAATCGTCGAAACTCCTCGCTAAAGTTTTCAGCCATACAATATGTATGAAAATTGACATATAACTATACCTTCAGTATACGGATATACTTTAATGAATATTTGAGCTTGCTAATATTTGAGCTTGTCAATGCAAAGAGTGAAAATAAAACTTTCAACATTTTTTTAAAAATACGTTTATTTAAAATAAACATGTTAAACTTTTTTTTTAATATTTAAATATGAAGTATACACACGTTTGATATGTCTAAATAAAATATTTCACTTTTCGACCAAATACGTGTGTACATCAAGTACAAGTAAAAAGTATAATAAACGGAAATTTACCTGAATTATATTCCTTAACGTTTGTTACAACTGTGATAACATTGAAGTGTGAGATAAGACTAT
The DNA here is from genome assembly GCA_030522545.1 of Cremastinae sp. A BG-2022a. NCBI lineage: Eukaryota > Metazoa > Arthropoda > Insecta > Hymenoptera > Ichneumonidae > Cremastinae sp. A BG-2022a. Next base: position 22,969 of record JAPYYW010000789.1, read on the forward strand.
AAATATCACAATAGATATATAATATGATAAAAATATAAAAATTAACTTCTATGAAATTGGATATAGGCGATGTACAAAGAAAACACCCTCATTATCCTGCATAGAAACTATCAGTCGTTAGCATAGACATCTCAATTACTTTGTGTGCACCAAAAAAATATGTTAGATTTTTTACCAGAATATAAGTGCAGCGAACTATATGTATACTAATTATCACATAAAACTAAAAATATTTGTAGATCATTTCCATTATAATAGTTGTTGTTAAATTTGGATGTTAAATCTATAAAATATCCAACTATAAAGTATATGATTTAAAAGTTTTTGATTTTAAAAACTATACCTATATATTTGAGTAAGTACCATAACAATATAAATAAAATAACTATTTTTAATCTAAATGCATTTATATGTATATTTTTATATAATTTATGAACTCGATATTGTTTGCATAAACGATGAAAATTTGCATGCAATGTTCTATATATTGAAGTGAAATAATTTTGTACTATTTAATTATGAATTATATAAAAATTTAAATTATTTAATGAACAAGACAAACATTTTAAGCTATTAAATATACATTATAATAAATAACTGGTATAGTATACATTATAATATAATTGATCGGGGAAAAAAATACCTATTATCACTGTAAGTAGATACGTTTACTTGAGTTAGAATTGAGCGGACGTGTGGGACGAATTTTTTCTCTCTATCTCATTCATTTTTTTTCCCAATGGCCGGCGTGCTCACGACGCGTCAAATGCGCGAGGGAATTTCACTCCCGTTACGGCAATGACGGTTTTTTTTCTTCGCCGCGATTTTCGCAACCCTCGCGAGGATTTTTTCGTAATAAGCTACTCTCGCATAAAGGGTCGTAAAGAGAAGGAGAGAAAGAGGAGGAAATGGGGAGATCTGAAAATGGAAACTCGCTCGGCTCTCCTTTATTATACACACGATATATATTTGTATTTATATAACCCCGCATTGATGCCTGATATATTTTAGGGGAATGAAAAAAAATGGCCAAATTATATTTTTCCCTCGGTCGCTTTCTTCGAATCCCACGGGAGCAATTTTAAGGCTTTGCACAACTTTTTTATCATAATAAACAATGCTGGCTCTTTTCTTTTTCTTTACAACGAAGATATCGAAGATATATGAAGATATTATATTGCATTTTTATTTATTTATTATAAATACGAAGTTTATTTTGTGCATTGTATATATTGTGAAATCAAGCAACAAACAGAAACGTATATACCGAATCTTTTATTCTGTAATAGTATTTTTTTTATTTATAATAGAAAAATTTTCATGTCCGTTTAAATTCATGAAAAGAATAAATATTTTTTTTTTCAATCATTTTTGAAGATTCTGCAATATTTGCTTGCGACGCAATATACATTGTATTTGCTTTTAAGGGAAATTTTGTTGGAGTATCCATAGAGACGTTTACGTGAAAAAGTGCTTCCGACCGCATTGTGTTTAACACCGAACGGGAATCGATCAATGGAGAAAAGAGGGAGCTAATTCGCCAGTTTTTGGACTAGGCAAATAAACAGCAGAGAAAGAATAAGAAGAGGGAGAGAGAGAGAGAGAGAGAGAGAGAGAGAGAGGGAAAAGAGCTCAAACGACAGAGATTGAAGATTTGGGTCAATTTGGCATCCGCTTAAGGGATTTTACTTTCTCGCTCGATGAATAACACTCGAGGAGGAATCTGCATGGTCAAATGAACAAGAAAGAAAAAACCGATACTCATGGACACGTTGTATAATGCAGATGAGCGTTTTGTGTGCGCTCACCGCGGTGTCCAGATCGCACCGATCGCTTTTCCACAGGAACTCTCGTATGCTTGTATTTTCTCTTTTTTTTCGTATTCACCAATACACACATCGCTTTGTCACAATTTATTCCAAGGTCTGAGGCTTTTGACAACATTCTTGCCATTTTTCTATCTCGTTTATTTACCAACATCACCCTTGACGATCTTTTTCATCCAAATAATTATCACGTGTCAATATAATACTGATAACAGCAGTCGATAATAATTATTTAGGGAAGAATCGTGTGACAGTTGTATTTAAAAATTTAGCTGGTACAAGCAGACTAAATGTAAAAAGTAATAAGGAGTTGATATTATTTGAGACAAAATTTCTGTATAATTTATGTACAGAAATTTTTTTTTCATCCAAAAAACTTGCACGTATACTGATAATAGTCGATAATAATTATTTAGGGAAGAATCGTGTGACAGTCGTATGTAAAAATTTAGCTGTGTTCGAGCAGACCAAATGTAAAATGTAATAAAAGGATTTGATATTATTTGAGACAAAATTTCTGTATAATTTATATACAGGATCTTCTTCAGCAATCTTAGGTTAAATAATGTATACAAAAAGTACACTAGTGTACATTTTATTATACTATTTATTTCTAATTATTTTTCAACAGTAAAATTCGATCGATGAGAAAAATTTATCTCATGAAAATGAAAATAAAGATATCGCTGATAACTCAATAGAATTTGAAAAATCGACAAAGAATTAGAAAAACAACGCCAGAAGATTAAATTTGACATGGGACATTTGGCTGAAAAAAGAAAAAAAATAAAGCGTAAAATGTGTACATATAAAATAAAAAAAATAATTACAAAGAATAATAATGATCATTTTTAATTTTCTTTCTCTCGTCATTATTTTTTACTTTTTTTGGACAAAATAATATTCTGTGTGTAAACTATTCTTAAATACAATAGAAATATAGAAATAAATAATATACAGCCAAAAATGACGTATTTGAAATATACTTTTAATATATTTCGCATATATAAAATAATATATTTAAAGTATATTTTTTATACATGCAAAATATATTTCACATATATTTTTAATAGATTTTTTAATATTCGAAATATACAATTTTTTCCATGGGGCCTTTTTTCCTACTAAAAATGTAGTTTAAAAATTCACAAAAATCTTTTATATCATTTTTTAATATTAAGCTTAAATCTCGAAGCATCCAGTTGAACGAATTCAAATACATAAAAGAAATGCATTTAAGAAATCTATGTAATTCTCATATTGAAAAATATGACTTATTTATATATTCAATATGAAGTCAAAAATGAGTTCTATGCAAAGTTTAAAGAAATTTATCGTAAACGATTTTCACGCGATTTCTATAACTTCAGGGAAATATATACAATATACGCGTGTTCCCACATGTATTTTCCTTGCAAAAGTGAAGAAAAAAAATTTTACGTGGTGCCTAGTGCGTAAGAGGATTATCGCATACACTTTTAGAAAGAGAGAGAGAGAGAGAGAGACATAAAAAAAATGAGAGAGCAAAACTCGAGAGATAGACTCGACATTTTTCACTTTTCACCGGGCTTTCTCTCTCGTCTCATTGTTAGATATTATCCGGCATGATTAGTCGATGATGCAGGTAAAGCTGCCACGGGGGGTCCCCATTATGTTTCTCGCTAAAAGAGACCGCTCGCCTCCTCTTCATTTTTTCTCCAGTTTTTTTCTCGCGAGCGCGCGAATTTTCTACACACGTTTTCTCATCACTATTTTTTTCACTTCTCCCCCACTACAGCGATCTCTTTTTCTTTTCGTTTAAAAAGCGCGCGTATTTTTTGAGTTTTTCGACGCGAGATTTCAGTAGCGTCTCATAAGCAGCCCACGATTTGTTCCTGTTGATTTGTTGTTTTTTTTTCGAAGTTACGATTTTTCTCGTGCGAGCTTTGATCTGTTTCCACTCGAGATCAGGAGTCTCCCGCACTTGCTTGATCGAGCAAAAGAATTCTCTGGACTCGTCCTGTTTTAATCATTGAACCTTAAATTTTATTATCCCATGTGGAACTTTTCGTAATTGTTAAGAATCATAAACTGTATTTTTCATTCAAGATGGTAAAAGTGCGAGACAGTCTATTCGAAAGTTTTTCCTTATATATACGTGTCAATTAAGGAGGTCGAATACTGTAGTGAGACTTTTATTAGATAAAAATATTTAAAAAAATATATATTGTAGAGTTCATAAAACTGTACAGAAAGAAAAAAAATTGTACAGGTCATCGATCATTTGAGTGATTATTTGAATTTCAAAATGTGCACTTTTAACACGGGCTCTTATGGCGGAATGCTCAACATATTGCTTGAATAGAATTTTTAAAATAATTAACGATTAGACAGCTAAACGAATGTTTGATTAAATTTTTTGTTAATTACCAACGATTCATATGGAGTAGTAAAAAATGTAAGTTAACGAGATAATTTTTGTAACATTTTCAATTAATGTAAGCAAATTTTGCACCTAATTTTTGTAATTAAAAACTTTTCCTTAAAGTTACTCAATTGATTAACGAGTAACGACAACGAGTAACGAGTAACGAGCACGACCTCTTTAAATATGTAATATCATCACTTGAAACTTATTGATTCAAAATTTATTTAAAAATTGCACAGATCTTCTTTAGCATTGTGTTAAAGTGCATGAAAAATTTTAAGAGGCTCTACCATGTTGTTATTTTAATATTAATTTTTAAAAAATAAAAAAAAACTCGTTTTAACATGGGCTCTTATGGGTATATATAATACCTCGATTTCTAGATGGTAAAGTTTTGTAAAATTTGACATACTTTTTCTAATAACATTAAAGAAGATTGGTGCAAATTCTTAAGAAAATCTATCTCGACACGATTTTGCGATTGTATTGCGTTAAAATAATTTTTTTCGAATTAAATTTTTTTAAATTCTATACATTTATAAAAAAAAATTTTATTTAAATACATTTTATTTATACCATTAGCGAGAGAATTTATACGGATGTTTGTAGGCAATTTATACATATGTTTGTATGCACATAGATAAATAGATAATAATAAAAGGTAACGATGGGCATATTAGAGCTCGCGATGTTCATATGAATTCTAGTGAGACGCGAATATGGCGTATCGACGGATGACGAGCCAAACCGAAATTGTATTGTGTTACGTAACAACCGATATGCGTTATCCCGCGAAACGTGCGATAAATAAAACAAAAAGAACGACCCAAACTGTCGGGACGAGAAGTGCGATAAATGCTAGAATAATTGCCAAACAATTCTGGCGCGATATCGAAACGGGTCAGCAGCTCAAAGATTGATGGGATTTTACCGAAAAACGTTTGTTTTTATCGCTGCAATTTTTATATATTTTATAATATTCACAATGGCGACAAAATCAGATAAAAACTTTAGAATACGCATTTTTATTCTTATTATTATGGCAGCATACAGTTGTTATATATAGTCTCGTTCAAAAATTAGTTCACTGCAATATTTTTAAATCCAGTTATAATCTTGGTAATATATTCTTGAGTAAATGCATAAGATTTATATATTTTTTAAATTTCTATGTCGAAATTCAAAATTGAATACTGATTATTGGCAAAATTGTACGAGTTTATCAATCAAAATATGAAAAAAAGGATGAAAAAAATCGTACATTTTGTACAATCATCTGACAAAAATAACTCCAATGATTATTCCAATAATTTTATTCTTATTGTATTTACGAAAGCGATATAATCGCGCGATAAAAATTCTCTTGCGTAAATAATTGACGAATTATACCAAACGGCGATCCTCGAACCGCGCGTAACAAGAAGCCGAGAATAAAAGAATAAGTCACACAATGGATTTTCATGTAATAAAGATGAAAAATCCTTTTCGCTCGTTAAACACGGAGTTCGATGTTTACCGATCGTCCTTATGTCAAAAATCTGAGCATTACATTATATCGAGAGAAAAAGCGAGCGAGGGAATAAGAAACTATATAGGGGAATAACTTGAGAGATAGAGAAGTGAAAAAAAAAAAATAAAAAAAAAAACAGGTTAACGAGAAAATGCAGCGCGGAGGGTAAAATCTCGGATGATCTCGCGGTGCGTTACACTATACACAAACGGCTCAGGTATAATGGAGGGCTTGCTTGTGTAGACTCGGACAAGAGGATAAGGATAAACGACGGTTGCGGATTGCAACGAGGCGTGCTTAGACAACAAACGATTAACGACAGCGCCATGGCACCCTGTCGCGAGCGGACGTGAAAGCGGCCAGAGCGAGATGGCGAGTAAAACACACAATGCTCATCGCCAGAGAGGGACGATTTTCTCCGGAGAAAACGAGACCGAGATATATTTACAACGCGATATTTACTCGGACCGATCCAACGCGGAGGAGAAAAACAGGAACAAAATCAAGAGACGAAACTACATATATATATAAGGGATTACCGGGATGAGACACCAAAGAAGAAGAGAATATATATATAGTTTTTTAAACTATATATATAGTTTAGGTGTACCAGGAACTTTGTTAGTATGGTTCTTGAAGATAGTTTGATTAAAAAATCGCTAATTAGGGGTGTTGAGTTTGTATATAAAAAATCCAAAGTTTCACGTTTTTCTCTCATATAAAGTCGTTTGAGAGTAAAAAATCAACTAAGGATAAACATATGTATTTAAAACTGAAGGTCATCCAATGATAATTCTATACATATACTCTCTATGTGATTGCACAAAAAATGATGGAATTTTTTTTTAAAATTAAACCAAGCTTTTTTTTAATGCCAGTGCAATATTTCACTTAAATTAGAAAGCTCGTTACTTTGATATTTAATGTATAAAATTGAAACTTAAAACACGTGCTCCTTTTTGGAAGGTACAAAAAATAATCATTTTTAACAATCAATATCTTAATGAGGAGCTTCGTAATCGTCGTGAAATTTTGACGCAACCTTTTTAGAGATATGTATTATTTAATATTATATAAAATTTTCAAAAATTTTTCATCATTTTCTATTTTGAACACACGACATTGTTAAAAAAATTACGAGGAGATTACATGTTTTGCACAAAAATAAAACAAATCGCTTGAAAAAAGAATCGAGTATAGATTTTCTCCACTGAACACGTCTTAAGGTGGTATAACCACGAAAGTCTACTCAACAGTTTGTTTTTGTACGTTTTGACTAAATTTATAATCATTACTTGAAATTTCTTGAGACAGAGTTAAATAAAAAATAGAACAGAATTTATTTCACACATCCAAAAGCATACGCAAAATTTAAAGAAGTTTCATCGTGTTGTTATTTACATAATATTAATTTTTTTATATTATTGCCAAATATAAAATTAAACTCTTAAGGCTTAAATGGCTAAAGAGAATGGTTTAAAAGTTATCGAACGCTATATATAATAATTTATCATCATTTTTTATATAAAAAAATCGTAAATCTGTAGAAACTGCTATTTAAAGATACCATACTGATATTGGCTAAAATAATTGAATGATTATACGTCGATAACGGTCCAATATTAAAGTTACACATATGTATAAATACGAACCGTTTGAAAACTTAAAACACGACCTTATTTTTTATGTAAACAAGAACATGCAGATGAATCCAACAATTAAGTAAAAATACGTAATGAGATATAGGAAGATCAAATAAGCTGAAAGTTTGAGTCGAGTAAGATAGAATACAAATGAATAGCGAGAAAGATTTGAATGCAGAGAAGAAAAAAGGTGGGAGAGAGAGATAAATAGCTCATAAATATGATTAAAGGCAACAAGAGTAGATAATTGGGTCTATATCTGTACAAAAGCTTCAGGTATCGATTGTTTCGTTGAAAAAGGGCGGATCGGGCACTCGAGTCGCACGGTCCTTCTGGACCCTCTAGCCTGCGGAGAATATAACGAGGAAAAGTGAGCACGCGCCGTGGGGAAGAAAAGAGAGCGCTTAAATAATAAGGGAAAGGAAGAAAGAGAGAGAGAGAGAGAGAGAGAGAGAGAGAGAGAGAGAGAGAGAGAGAGAGAAAATGAAAGAGAGGGAGAGAGAAAACAGTTCCATCTTTAGTGCCTTACATAATATAAGCTCCGCGCGCACCGAGCGACTAATTACTCGGCGCCGTTGAGACTAAGCGCAAATTAAAAGGAGCTGTCTGAGTTTGTCGCTCGGATGTTCGCTCCCCGAGAATTCATCCCCCGACTTCTTCATTCTCGTACCATATTTTATCTCTCCGTCAAGAAAATATCTATACCGGGGCATCGGGCTTATAACGATTCACGCGGCTCTGCCTTCGGGCTCTATCCGTCTACGGCCAAAGAAAACCTGCATAATTCTCGTCTTACCTCCCTCTACTCCCTTTTTTTCACATCGATTTTGGAATCTTTACGCCATCGTCGAACAGAAATGTTGGCTCGTTTTTACCAATGATTTACCTTTAATCTAATCGAAAAACATATGTCTCTATTTACACAGTTTACGAAATTTTGTTGAAAATAAATTATTTGATTAAAACTTTATAAATTTTTTTTATTATCTTTATTTATTTATATATAGCTACAATAGTATATAGTGAAGTAATTTATGCTTGTATCAATTTTTTTTCAATCATTCTTTTTATGACGGATATTGCAGAAAATTTTCTCAAAAGCATACAATTGCACAATTTTTTTTTAAGTTTAAAGACGTAGTAATATTTAAAATAATGTAATCAGTTCTTTGGAGTCGATTGGGTGATAAAATTGGGACTATAGTACTGTTAAAAATTGCTGATTTAACAATTCTTATCAAAAAATCATACTTTTGATTTTTGTAATACTTCTAAAGTATAAAATTCATGATAAACACGATTCATTTATAACATTGAGGAAAAAAAATTTTTTAAAATTAATAACGACTCAAGAGTAGCCCTTAAGAAGACAATTTAAGTTGTGTCAAGGTATAGGGACAGTATTTTGTAATACAATCTCCAATTATGTGTTGAAGTACATACTATTTTTTAAAATCATCTACTTGGTTCTGTCTATCGAATTTCAATTTTCGAATGGCGTATCAATTAGATAAAAGTATTATGATCGAAATGATGATTATATAATTATACTTCTGATCAGTAGTTTTCATATAACGTCGTAAGTATAACCTAAAAGATAATTTCAATAAAAATTTGCAAACAAGTTAATAAAGTATTTGTCCGTACAAAATAAAATTTTTATTAATTATATTGCAAATCATATTGAATCCTTTTTTCATTTATAATTTTTTATATATGTAATACATTTTTGTATATTTCCACATTTTTTAAAAAGATTATAGTTGAAAATATTGGTACGAGTGGGAGTAATACATGTAATTATTATTCTTTTTTTTCATCAAGAGATCATTTCGAATTTAAATTTAAAAAAATGCACAGATGCGAGGATAAAAGATCTGGGTAATAAAATGCTTAGAAAGTACCGTCGCTTTCTTCACTTATCCGCGTCTTGCTCCCTCGCTATAGTTCCCCTCATCTCGCTGACACAAGGACCGTTACCCCTAATTAACAAAGGACAGGCCGGAGGTTTGGTGCCTTGATTGCGCTCCAATTAGATAAACACCGTTATCCCCAAGCTCCCCTTATCTTTTTATCAAGACTGATTCGTTTTACAAAGGTTGCACTTGTTGAGTTGACATTGTCTCTCCGGATGAAGAAAAATTTACAAAGATGCTAATTACGCGTCGAAGAAACTGAGTCTCCGTGTCGAATATTGAAGAATCGACTCTTAAGAATTTTCACCCTTTGCACTCACAACAGACGCATTTTAACCCTCACTCACATCACCGAAAAAATTACACGTTAGTCTGGTTCAACAGTCTTCAAACAACTTCAGAATATTTTTAGATTTAAGCCATCTCACGATTTTTCATATTTCGTTCATATTATTTCAAAAATAATTAAAATTAACAATTTTTCGAATTTTCTATTAAAATTTTTTTAACCTTTTAACCTTGAGATATAATTTCGTGATTATGTGTAAAAAACAAAAACAGAAATAGAACACGATGAACACTTTCAATATTATTTTTACCAGTAAAAAAAATCATTCAAAAAATTTGTGATTTTGATTAACTTACTTGATTACTTGTTTACTTTGATTGACAATATTGATTAATTTACACTTTCAATAACTTTTTCATTGACTTGAGAAAATGACAGACACTCAGGCTCAACGACAATAGTATTTAGTAGAAACCTCAAATGGACCAATATATAAATTTATTTATTAATTATTATTGTAGTAAATTCTTGTGTTATGTAATTATATGCGTTAGTTGCTAAGAGCGTGTTTTGTTAAGCGAAAAAAAAGAGCAATGAATAACAACATTTGTAAGGAACGGACGTATGAAAAAATAAAAAAAGTATTCTTCTGTAAACTTTCAAATAAATAAAACATTATATAAAAAAATGTCTTAGAAAGAAAAGTTATTCTTACATTATGTAAAAAATAAATATAAAAAATTTAAAAAAGTTTAACAAACAGTTTTTACATAACTTTGAGAATAATATATGAAATAAAAGCAGGAAACAAAATAATTTTTTTTAGTTCAACTAAAAAAAACTTTTATTTAGTTTTTGTAATAAGAGTCTTTATGATTTCACTATATAATCGATGAAGCAGACTTTTCAAATCATTTTTTTTATACATGTTCAATTGTTATATGTTTTTTGTGAATGCATTAAAAATAAAAATAATTTTTGCTAGATTCGGAGAAATATTGAGAAAATCTGAAAAATTCTGAAAAAAGCGTTCTGCAGTCAAGTCCATGAGTTTTCAATGGAAACATTAATTTTACAAGATTTTCGAAAAACCAAACAATGAAAGAAACAAAATCGCAGTATATTTTGATATGGCAAAGTTCATCGGGCACCTGGGTTTTCGAATGCTCGTGTAAAAGTTTAAAGGATAAAGCAAGAGACGAGAAATGATAAAAGGGGAAGAAAAAAAAATAAAAAAGAGGAAAGAGAAACACGAGTGACAAAGTCGAAGATGAAAAAAAGATAGAGATGAGAAAAAAAAATAATGATAAAAAGGATGAATAAAAATGATGGAGAAAAGGGATGGAGAGTGTCTTGGGCGAGATCGAGAGGGAAATGTGGCCGCCCACGGATTCACCTTTGCCTTAATACCGAAATGAAACCGCACGTGAAAATAGTGAGAAGCGAGAGAGTATCCCCGGGAACGAGAGAAATGAGAAAAAGCTCTGGGTGGTTTATCAAACAGAAGGGCCGAGGCCGGATCGCTATCGCGCGCTAAAACCGACGGACTTGTGTCTATTTTTTCATCAACCAGTCAATACTTACGTGCCAAACATCCCTTTTGTGAGCAACCAAAAATCACCTCTCTCCACACCTTTTTCTCTCTTCGATCGGTACCGGCTTTTCTCCTTTCCTCTGGTTTCGACGATTAACGCGAAACGAGGCCACACTTTCATTTCCCTTGATACCAAGCTTCCCTGAATTTTACTTTCCCACATCAAAGAAAACGCCATTTTTCCAAATTCCCATTTTCTCATTCTGTTTTTTGTTTTTTCAATCTATCATTAATTTTTATTTTCGCTCTTCGTCGTTGTCGTCGTCTGTGATCGTCTCTGCAGCAATTTTCCCATGAAAAGCATTTGTAATATCGTGCAAAGAAATTTTTACACTGTAAAAAACTTCGCGGCGTTTTTAATCAAATTGTGTGAGTGGAAAAAAAATGCCATTTTTCAAAATTCCCATTTTCTCATTCTGCCTTTTTTTCAATCTACCATTAATTTTTATTTTCGCTCTTCGTCGTTGTCGTCTTCTGTGATCGTCTCTGCGACAATTTCCCCATGAAAAGCATTTGTAATATATTATGTAAAGAAGTTTTTACACTGTAAAAAATTTCGCGGTGTTTTTAACCAAATAGTGTGAGTGATATAAAAGGAAATGGTGTAAAATAATAACACCGGTGTGTTTGGTAAAAGATGTTGAGCGGTGTTACTTACTGATTTCACGGAGTTAAAAATCGATGTTTTCAGCAATAAAGATGGGCAGAGCTCGATACTTTCCTGAGAAATGTTAATTTTTCAATGAATAATGTTTATTGCACCATCGATGAAATAAGGATCATCTATTGAAAAATTATTTTCATTTCTCAGAAAAGTATCGAGCTTCGCCCATACCTGTTATTCAGCAATAAAACACTTTGTCTACATTTCTGGCAGTTTACTGTATTAAAAGTGGCAATACACGAACGAGAATGAACGCGAAAAATTTAGTATCAGGTATCTAAGCTGAAGCTTGGCATACGAAAATATCATTTTATGACCCATAATCGAAATATCATTGAGCAAATCGGTCCTCTTAGTACATCTTTGGTCAATCAGGTTTGAGGGGAAGTATAATTATTTCAAGGATGAATTGATACTTAAATATAAAAATTTTAAAAACATTGCCAGAACGCTTGCTACTCTGTATCAATGTTACATCTATCATGAAAAAATTAGTATACAAATTTTTTTTTAAAAGAACAAGTGTAGACAGTAAATTACCGTACATCAGGTTAAATCTCTGCATTCAGAGAGAGAGAGAAAAATAAAAAAAATAATTTACGAACTTGTTAACATGGAATTTTTTAAGAACAAAGTTGCATATGAACGTTATAAACAAATCGAAACTTACATTTTATTTCAAAATATTCTTTATATTATTATTGAGTTGCTTAATCTGTATCTCTTTTTTATTCGCACACCGAATGGTGTTAGCAAGAATAGAATTACTTCAATAATTTTACGCACTAAATGATGTTTATATTTCGGTGTTAATGATTATTTGCACTGATTTAATACAGAGCATATCAAACCACATCTATTAACACCATGCCATTTTACACCAAACGGTGGAAACTATATAGACCAAGAATGGTATTAAATAAACACCATTTTAACACCACATTTTTTATAGTGTATGTTTGTGAAAAAAATGAGTAGAATACACTTTAAAATTATTGTGAAAATGTTTTTTTTTTCACGTCCCTAAATTTTAATCATAGTAAACATTATAAATACGTGAATGGCGACGGTTTTTTGCTCGTTTTTTCACGGTTGGCCCGACACTCGCTCTCGCGTGTAATCCAATCCTTATACCCATCTCCGGCAAATAATGCACGCACGTAGCGGAGTACACACCTAGCTTCTATATCTTTCTGGAGCAGTGCGGGAACGAGTTTTGAAAAGGGTTTCGTTACTGTTGTGACAGTCAGGGCTTTCTCTCTTCTCTCGAACACGCTTGAGATCGAGATAAGCTCTGCTGAATCGAGGAATCACGAGCACCCCTGACTCTCATAAATATACACAAAAAGAAACGTCAACTAAACACGCTCGAGAAAAATGGAATTTAGCAGGTCGATTTTCTTCACGCGAAGACAATTTTTTTATCATTATAATCCCCATATAACCCTTTTACGTATACAATATGTCTATACATTTTTTATAATATATTAGTATAATGTATAATGGAATACATGTATATATATGTATAATACAAAATATAATATAAATAAATATATTTTATTTTAAACAAAGTTAAATAAATATAAGTTTTGTATATTTTTGTCTTTTCGTTTGTAAGAAAATCTTATATTTTTACTTGTTATTTGAAATCACTTTTTTTATATGTTATGTTAATTGTGTACGTAAATTGATAACAGTAATTCGATGTTATGATAAAATATTCTAAAATAGCTCTGATGCATAATAATAGTACTTAAGAAAAAATTAATCTATATATTAAGTACTATACATATACTGTTGAGTAGGTTTATCTGTCAATTCCATAATCTTTTTCATCATCCTTAAAATAATTCGATTACGAAGGCAAATCCAACCCTAATCAACGAAATAATTGTTTGATCTGGTTTCAAAATTTTATTAAAATTTATGAAATTTGAGCTTTTTTATAGTTTATATACATAGGTTTTACAAGGAACTTATCTTATTGACACTGTATAATAAAAATTATTTTTTAGAAAAAAAAATTTTGTAAAAAGTTGAATCGATAGTCTGGCAAGTTGAACAGGGCTCAATCTCTGTCGAAATAAAATACCGAGTTGGGATGGGCCGGTATTTTTCATTTTCCTTTTTGACTCTCGGTTTTTGAAATCTCCCTTTCAATTCTCTATTTTTTTATTTTTCTCTTTTGAACATCACAAGCACGGCGACTCAGGCAAAATAGAGGGTAAAGTGGGAGGGGAGAAATATTTGATTAATCTGTTTTCAAAATTTTATCAAAATTTGCTGTTATGTTTTTTAAAGAAAAATTCTGAAAGCTCTTGTATTGAAACAAGTATTGAAAAATACTTGATTAATCTATTTTCAAAATTTTATCAAAATTTGCTGTTATGTTTTTTAAAGAAAAAATTCTGAAAGCTCGAAAAAAAGAAAATTTATTAAAATGTTGGTCATCTAGCGAATTTAACAGTGCTCAAAATCTCTGTCGAAATCAAATACCAAGTTGGGATTGGTTAGTATTTGTTATTTTCCTTTTAAACTCTCGATTTTTGAAATCTCTCTTTTAATCCTCCATTTTTTTATTTCCCTTTTTTGAACGTCACGAGCACGGCGACTCGGACATTCGTCCGAAATTTGACAAAATAGAAGGTAAAACGGAGTCCGAGTTGAAATCAGATTTTCTCGCGTTTTCGTCGTACTCGTGGGAGAGGAGAGTGAAATGAAAGTATATGTATTTGTTCGGAGCAAACACGAATGCGCGAACTTATGCGGTGTACGGTTTTCGTTCGTCGCGCGCGCGACATCCGGCTAATCAGAAAATGTAGAAGTAAGCGAGAGTCCGCCGGTGCGGGAAAACGAGGGGTTGAAGTTGGAGTTCGTTCGGGATGGGGTGGACCAAACTCGGTGGAGAGCCTAATAGAGAGTGAAAAGGCATCAAATAAACAAACAGCGGATGCTGTCGACGGAGATAGAATCGGTAGGGTCGTTTCTCTCTCTCTCTCTCTCAATCCCATACGCTTCCATTCGATCGACGTCTCGCTCGCTCTCGTCAGGATTTCAGCTCTATTAAGCTGCCACCCTAACAGCTCGAAAAAAAGGAATTTGTACCTTACACGCGAATTACGGGCTTTTTATACGAGCTCTCGCCCGAATCCGTGAAAAAATATTGGACTCTGTCCAATTCGCCGTAAATCGAGATTCTAATGCGGATTTTGTGTTGCTCCCGACGTCGAATCGATCCTCGCGCCGCAAAATATACTTCGCGGGCTACATTAATGCGCTAAATTCTTGATCGAGTTGTAACAATCGTTACCAAGAGTTGCGAAGCCGACTCGAGGCAAGTATATTTACAGTCGAGACCATTTGCGACTCGTGTCATCTCCAAACCAAATATTTTTGACAGGTTTTGATCAATTCGAAATTTTCAATAATTTTATAATTATTTTAAGGAAGTATTAACGAAAAAATGAAAATGAATTTATTGATAAAAATAAGCAAAAATTATCCCGACAAAGTATGTTCGACATAAGCCAGAGTCTTATGAGAAATCGTTATTAGCATCCACTCTTCGATCGAAAAAAAAAAATATTTAGACTGAAATTTCAAACAATCTAAAATATCTTACGTGTTCATAGCATGCAAAGTTTAATTATTTACCATAAAAATATATGATTATGGAAATTTTCATTGCATTATTTAATAATATCAGATATGACACTTATACGTCAATAAATCCGAGTCAAATTATAACCTAAAAATGAAAATCACTGTTTAACTATCTGTATTACATCAATATTTTACATTTCAAAATTAGTACATTTGGAAAAAAGATCTATTCAATCTTAAAAGTTATTTATTTACGTCTCATTTAAAAATAAGCCAAATAGTATCTCATATTGGACTAGTATAAGTATCGCTAATACCTCCTTAAAGTTTAAAAAAAGTAACAAAATATAGTATACAAACAAATTTTATTATATGTAGTTTAGTAGTATGAGGTGAAGAACCGAGATCGACGGCTCATTGTCCGACTAAGGAGAAAAAAAGTATATACAATACATAAACATTTCTACATGTAAATATAAGCTGGACGAAGTGCTTGTATCCCAAAGTCTGTCAATAAAATACACTGCATTATTATTATTGATATTAAATTGGTTGTAGGGTTAGAGAAAACTTTATAAAGCCCAGCATTTTAAATTTTTTCTCGCTTTCTAATAAAAAATAAGTCAATGTACGAATATTTAAGAATTAGATTAGAATTAGAAAATTATTTCGATCTTTCGTTTTTTTTCGCAATTGTTACTGCATAACGTTAGCGGCTATTCGTACTATCCAAACCACGAATGTATAGGCGAATAGTGATTGACGAAACGTAAAATTTTTTCGACAAGTTCAAATTTAGCATTTAAAAATAAATCAAATGGCACCAAATTAATTCGTATTGTAAAAAATATGTAAATACATTTACCTATTGAGGTAATTATTGAGAAAAAATTGATGAAATATTCTTTAAAAACTTATTACCATCACAAAAAAAACTTCCTTTAACTGGGTAAGATTCTACCCCAAAGAATTTTTCATTAATTATTTCTCAACAATTACGTAATCAAATACGTAATGTACAATTCACAATTACGTAATTTACAGTACGTGTACTATTTTTGATGCCTATTTTATTATTATTATGCAAAAGTATTTAGAGAATGAGAAAAATTGAGAAAAGTTGTAACGAAAATCGGAGCAGAATCGTGATAAAAAATGGGTTTTGGAAAATTTCTGCAAAGTGGCGACTCCAATTCTCGTGCTCGGAATCGTGAAATTTGGCGTTTGTTCGGTAATAATCGCGCTTGGGATGGGAGCGGGATCGACAATGCGCGTTCGGTGCGCCAGAGAGTCCGGAGTGGAAAGCGAGCCAGGTCGTAAGTCGTAAACCGGAAGAGCGGCGTCGGATACAGAGGCGCAAAGTGCGATGTGTGCGCGAGGGAACAGAGCCGAAGCGACGAGAGGAGCGGGGGCGGGGGGGGGGGGAGGAGGGTAAACCGGCGGCGATGAAAAGAGTCGGAGAGTTTCTCTATGCACGGCGGGATGGGAGAGGGAGATGAAAATGGAGAGAAAGGGCGAGGAAGGAAGACGGAGAATATTTGCTCGAAGCTTCGGGGAGGGAGAAATTCGCGTGCTGAGAGGAAAGTATCGAGAGCGGTGTGGAGAAGATCGAGAGAGAGAGAGAGAGAGAGAAAGTGGGGTGAGATAGGGCTATTAGAATCTAGGCGCCGCCCCGGCTATTACGGAGGGTTGTTTCATCCCCCGGCTCTCCCTTGCCGGCCCTGCAACACTCTAGCAACACACCGATAAGAATTATACGCCAGAGATCTCGCTCGCTCGTGTTTCTCGTGCTTTTTCACTCCGCACCCCTTTGGCTCTTTTCATCCCTCTCTCGCTCTTGCTGAATTTCTCTCGTCTCTCATCCCTCTCTCTCCCTTTTTCTCTCTCTGACTCCCACCCACGTAATGTTGCCGGTCTCGGTAACTCGTCGCCGCACAACGCCACTCCTGGCGACCGCTTTCGCCGTCCTCCCCTCCCGGTCCCTCTCCCGTGATTCTCGTCTCCTCCATAGCACCGTTTTCCTACATCCCGACGAGAATTTCATCCCGATATATACACAGGAATACACGCGTCGTGCCTTCTGTTTTCCGCACGCGAGAGAGATCGAAGGAGGCGAGCCGCCACCGCCGCCGCCACCACCAACGAGAGGGGTGGTACCGAGGTTACCCTGGCAACCAGCGAGGGCCACCGGAGAACTCTCTCTCTCTCTCTTTCTCTCCGAGCGCTAGCCACCCCGTCGGCAGAGAAATGCCTATCTAATATGTTACTTCCCGATACTCCACCTCGCACTCTCCCTAAGCACCTGTGTACATCACTGAAATCCTCAATGTACCAAAACACGGATCTATAACGCTCTTCTTCGACGCAAATGACGCGTACTTTGTCTTTTATCGTCCAAAAGTCGAGGATTGTTAAAAGTTTTTGAAAATTTTCAGCAGTGTTAAATAATGTATGCAATAGGGTGATTCAAAAAAAGGGCAGATAAATGCTTATCTAAAATATGTTACTTCTCGATATTCTACCTCGCACTCTCCCTAAGTACCTGTGTACATCACTGAAATCCTCAATGTACCAAAACACGGATCTATAACGCTCTTCTTCGACGCAAATGACGCGTACTTTGTCTTTTATCGTCCAAA
>JAPYYW010000790.1:0-40764 GCA_030522545.1 Cremastinae sp. A BG-2022a
TTTTTGAAAAATTGATGAATTAACGTGATTCTTGCGCCATTCGCTTCGTTTTGCAAAAATCTTTAAAAATCACCCTTAATAAAGTTGATTTGGTCAAGAAAAAGAAAAGATATCGCAAGTTTAATTTTTCATCGAAAAATTAATTTTTTTTATTTTTTTATCGATTTTAAGAGCCTACTCGATCGGAAATTTCCCGTAGATAACGAAAATGATAATTATTCGAGGTGAAATTCAAGAATTCATATTGAAAAATCGAAAAAATTGACTTTTCGATTAGTTTTTTGAATTTTTCAATATGAATTCTTGAATTTAACCCCGAATAAGTAGCATTTTCGTTATCTACAGGAAATTTCCGATCGAATAGGCTCTTAAAATTGAGAAAAAATAAATAAAAATTTTTTTGCCAATTTTTGAAGGTATACGTTTGAAGGTATTTTTCTTTCCATTTTTTCAAAAATCTTCAAGGGGTCATAACTTTTTTAATAATTGATGAATTAACGTAATTCCAACGCTATTCGCTTCATTTTGCAAAAAACTTGAAGAATCACCCCTAATAAAGAAGATTTGGTCAAGAGAAAGAAAAGATATCGTTAATTGAAATTTTAAAGAATCCACGATGAGATCCAGTGTGAGCAAAAAAGATGAAAAGTGAAAAGATATTGAAATTGAAAAAAAAAATTCTGAAGGGAATAGTATCGAGACACACGAATTTCGTGTCAATTATTCAAATTTTTAGATGCAACGGAGCGATTGTGCGCGGTGGAGAAAAAAAAATGTAATTGATCGATGATGCTCTTCTTTACCACAATTTTCATGTATAATCGCCCGACTCGTGTATCCGTAATGTATGTTATACGAGCAGCTGAAGATGCGTTAAGGATCGGAGACGCCTTCGTCGACACGATATCACGCTGGGAGACTCCCTGGTTTTATGGTTTTCGACGTAGAAACTAAACTTATTACGCGACGGGCGGTGCAGCGACGATCCCGCGCCGCAAAAGGAAGACGCTCTTCCCCCTATTTTTCTCTTGCATTCCCCCCTTCTTTTTCTTATTCTCATCGAATTACGTGTGGGTGAACTTTTCACCGAAAGTTTCTCACTAGATTTATTTCAATTTCTCGAATTCACAGCTGAGAAAAGTTCAAACAACGACAATTTCATCGTTATGGTTTTGTTTTCTCGTTGTTCCATGTATCACTGAGAAAAAATTTGATTGAAAGGACCAAATTATATTTAATTCAATGTAATTTGGCCATTTTAATCATTTATTTTGTGAGATTGAATGAACGTTTACTTTCAATACAATTTCTATTAAAATAACAAAATATAAAATCAATCAAATTATGTGTTTGTTCAATAGCATTTTTTCTCATTTTTATTGCACACATCTGTATAGCAAATAATGGTGCAAAATATTTACGAGAAGAATTGATCGACTTTTTAAAAATTTATCGAGATATGTATCGTAGTCCGTGTGGGATTTGGGTCGATCGAGAAAAAAAAGTAGTATAGAATCCCCTTTTTTTAGTTACACAGGAGAATAAGGATTACGAGGATCAGGGAGTCTCTAATTCTTGGTCCATGGGACCGGACGCGAGACGGTTCGATTCTAAACTTGGGGGAGCGTGTAGGGGTTGCGAAAATTCCGTAGAGTTTGCTCGTCTTTTGTAGGGTGAAAGGAGACGAGAAGGAAGCTGCCGAGGGACGAGAGAAAATAAGGAATCGGGTCCTGCGAGGGACGGCTAATTCCACCGTGATCGCATCTGATCGATGTCCCTTCTCCGCGAAATAATATCTACATGTATATATTCGTGCCTCCTGGCTGTCCGCTCTCTCGGCTTGACAAACTATTGACCGCACACGCTCGTACATAGAAATTCTTATGTGAGCAAGTATCTCGCTCTGTCTCCTCTTTATACTGAATATTTAAATTCACCGCAGTGCCGTGAGCATCTGATATGGTTTTTTATTTATTTAAACGCGAGTACTTTTTTCCCTTTTTTTGGAAAAAAGCACACACGTAGAGATTGATTCACAAATAAATACTCGATGATCTCTGAATAAAGAAAAAAAAATGAACTTCGTCACTATCTGAGTAATCAAAAAAAATTGAAACAGAATTTGGTATAGAGAAAAGTATTATTTGCAAATTTCGTGACGGTCAACCCGTAGGGACTGATCAAAAATTTGTACTGGGAGAAACGAGCCCTGCCAGCATCTTTCTTTTGTTTAACTTTCGAGCTCGGACATGGGAAAAAAACGTTGGTCGTGCGAGGGCTGAAAAAAATTGGAGGGTCGCGTTTCGAGCTTTTATATGGCTCGGGGATTGATAAGAATAAGACCACATATGGTCCGAACAATTTCATGCTTCCTTTTCATCTTTAGAAAAATAGATAGGTCTAGCTTATCTTATCGCGGTGGCGATTCGATACGTGGAAAAGCGTTCGAACAAGGGTGGCGAAGACGGGCTCGATCTGGAAGCATCGAAATTGAAGCGTAGCCTCGTATACGAAACCGAGGAAAAAAAAATTTCCTATCGTCCTTAATTAAGTCTTTCCATGCTTTTTCGTCACTTCCTTTTTTTTTTCGTCGCAAATACATTCGGGAGTGTATCCCGAGTGCAGCGTATTAGTCACGGTACATTGAGCCCCGAAAAAATATTATTATTTTTACGAGACTCGGACTCGGCGAAATTTCAGATTCTCGGATGGACGCCTCTCGCACCATATTTTGTATTCCTCTCGCGAATAGACTTTATCTCTCCAGCCCGTTTTTATACGGCGCACAAACGTCTCTTTGCCTCTTTCTCTTTATTTTTCTCCTTTTTTTCTCGTGCTCTTTTCGTGGCTCGACGATGGCAACCGCAAATATGTTTTATTTATATTTCATATTTTCGTTCCTCTCTCATTCTCGTTCCCTCCCTTTTCTCTGCCACTCTTCCTCAGAAGACATAACTATGAATGCTGAGCGGAAAAGATACGAGACTGACCGAGAGAACTCTGGTAGATACCGAAATGAAAATTGTTCAGATTTCACGAGATATCTCTCTCTCTCTCTCTCAACTCCCGCTGGGTTGTTTTTATTTTTCCTCTATTCTCATCCATGACGATAAAGATTACAAGTCCCTCCTGAGGATTATCGACCATTTTTTTCTCTCTCGGATCGGTTCTTTATCGAACTTTTGGGAAATATATCTTCGACCCACTATCTGTTTATTTTTCACAAAAAAATCCGTTGTTTTCTGTACTTTGATCAAACAAGTTTCTCATTTTTATTTTTCGCAGCGATTCAGCTCGCGTTGATCTCCAAATATTTTTTCCACTAAAAATATTCCAGCAAAAAAAAACAATGATAGAAACGAACAATTTTTGTAGAAAAAAAAATTAATACTCGTCGAATTTATTCGAGTGAGAGCAAATTTCATCCTACATGTGTTAAAAAAACCGAGGGTGTTACACGCAATTTGCCACGTGTCGCAATAATGACGGGAACTTTGTGTACGTGTGGGACCCTTTCCGTGACTTTTACGAGATGTAACACACAGTTCAGAAGATACATTTTATCGCCGTTTTTTCCCGACGAACATAATTCACAGCTGAATAAGTATATTTTTATCAAAACTCTACTTAATTCTCGGTACGATTAATTTTTACTGTTTTTGAATTTTATAGGAACGAAATAAATATGTCAGGATCTGGGTTATTTATGAAAATAAAAAGTAACGCGTTTATACTTTAGCGGGAAAAATATAGTTATAGCATTGTCTCGAGAGGCGCCACGTGTACCGCTCGGCAGAGTTCGTGCGCGTCGTTCCGAGTTCGAGAAAATTCGTGCGCGCCTTTGTTCGTTGCGTGCGTGAAGAAAGCAATACATAACAGAAATACAAAACCTGCGACTATCCGGCAGTCTCAAGCGCGCCAAAGAAACGTTTTAACAACAAAAGTAAGAAATTATTGTCAGCGTTTGATTTTCGAGGTCCGCCAACATTGTCATTCACACAATAATTTCTCATTGCAGGAAAGATACGAAATCAATAAAAAGACTAGATTTCCAACGATTTTTTTCACGTTTATGTGTTTAGGGTTAAACACGTAAACGAGGGGCCATCGCAACTGTTGATCGCCTGCGATAAGAAACCATTTTTGTCGATTGCTGTTTAGAAAACATTGCAAATTTCTTAAAAATCAGCCGAAATACGAGACGTGTTCAACGTCGCCGTGAGAAAATTTTTTCTCTGGGTTAAACCCATGAATAAAAAAAAATCAGCAACTGTTGATTATTTTCGATAAATAACCATTATTGGTTGCTGTCCAGAAAACATCGTAACTAAAAAAACAGCTAAAATACAAGACGTTTTCAACGTCGCCGTGAGAAAATTTTTTCTCTAGGTTAAACCCATGAATAACAAAACATTGGCAACTGTTGATTATTTTCGATAAATAACCATTATTGGTTGTCGGCCAGAAAACTTTGTAACTAAAAAAATAGCTAAAATACGAGACGTGTTCAATGTCATGAGATTTTCTTAAATCCTAAACATCTTTGTAGATACAATGTCAGAATATGAATACGAAATATCATCCGATGATTCAGATGTCAAAGTTATTTTGTCGTCTGATGATTCGGATACCGATTTTGAACAACCACCTCCCAAAAGATACAATAAGGGACCAACGCTTTTGACACAAGACTGCGACTGTTCTGTCACTGATGATTCCGTCGAGGAGCCAAAAGTTCAGCCGGTCCATCGTTTTCGAATAAATGGAATAAATATCGAAATGCCATTCAAACCTTATAGAAGCCAGGAGTGCGTTATTGCATCTGTAAGTTCAGATTTGATTCCCGATATAAAAACGATTAGAGCGAATGGTAAATGAGATTTTCGACGACATTGGAGGAATCTGAAAAAAAAACGAAATATTTATTCTGTGATCACGAGTAAATAAACATTTTGTATCTCTTTTTACAGACCATCCAGGGACTAAAATCAAAGCAACATTGTCTTCTGGAGAGCCCGACAGGAAGCGGAAAAACTTTGGCCCTGCTTTGCGGTGCCCTGGCCTGGCAGAAGGAACACAAAAGTGAGTGAATTTGTTTTTTATAAATTACTGCATGGAAATGGGGAATGACTTTTTCAATCCTTCAAAATATTGGATGAAAAAGAAAAGAGTTTGTCGCGATTGACGAATGAGTCGAATTTCTACAATACGTTCCCTCTAACGTTTTGAATACCTTTCCAAACTGTCTATCAATTGATACGTATTTTTTTTTTTAATATTCTTATTCGCCGATAAAATACATCGTTTGTTATCGAGGCAGACGTCCATAAAGAAGAGTATCCCTCGAATATTGTCTCTGAGTATAGAATTTCGTTGGTATTGGCTCGGCGTTTCTTCGCGTTTTCTTCGCCCGTATTATCTCTCGTGACGTCGGGTCGTTAAGGTCGTTTCGCGTCGGGTCGCCGCGAGTTGGCCGCGTGTTCTCGCGGAACTGCCGCGATCGCTCGGGCTTGCTCTTTTCGTTCTCACCGTAGCCACTAAATTTCCTCCTCGCAGACTTCTGTGGAAAAAAATCTAAATGGAATTGCGGATCGGAATAATCCGAGCGAGACAACGATCGCGGATAACCGAAAAATTTCCAATTAGCTCGACCTCTCGTCTGCACGCTTTTCTCCCTCTCCATTCTTCTTCTTCTTCTTCTTCTTTCTCTCTTCGTCGGCCTCTCCCACCCGAAAACCCAAAAAATTATAGAACAGAAAAGTAGCCGGATTCGCGAAGAAATTGAAAGAGGAGAGAGCAGAATAAGAAGAAAATTAACTGTCATCCACTTTAGCCACGGACGTCTTTTTCTTCATCTCCATCAAAGTGTCTCGCAAGCTTCGCTCCAGAAAAGTTTCTCTCGTTTTCTAGCGTGTGCACTCTCGGTGGTGCACTCGACGTTCTTTACTCTTTCGCCAGAGCATAATGTAGACGAGAAATGCCTTCCTCATCCTTTCTCCCATTCTCCTATTCGTCGTCCCACCTCTCCACCCTAATCCGGACTTTTGTCTGGTTCGAGGCACAAAAAAGATATTTTCATAAACCGCGTCTGTAACTTTTCATTCATGATAAAACACAAGTAAATTAGCAACTTTCTCCTTTCAAATGTTATATTACGAAGAAAAGACTTTTCACTAAAAATTCTCGAGATTTTCCTCAAGTTCTGTCGAAAAATCGTTTCTCTCTGACATCGTGTCAAATGTTACTTTTTTTTTCTTTACAAAATCGAACACGTGATAAAAATTGAATATTGATTCGTAAAAATCGAAAATTTTTCTCATCACTCGATGAGTCTTCGTTCGAGTAGTCCTAAAATTCTGCAAAGCTTCGAATACGAGCGTCAAAGAACGTAAATGCAAATGTTGAACAACTCGAAAAAAAAAACTTGAAAAAAATTTCAGTAGCTAAAAGTTCTTGCTTTCGAAACAATCTCGAATGCTTGTTTCTTGAGAAATGTCACTGCGGTCGGGGAAGGAGCGTAGACACGAAAAACGAACCGGCAATTAGCAATTCCACGCTGGAATATTCAATTTAAATAATTCAAGCGTTTATTAGCGAGGCAAGAGAGCCCTTCTGTCTGCTTATAAAATAGTAGGAGCCTAGTACGGTGAGATTGCCGCGTGGCACCAACTCGTACACATTATTGTACATTCGTCGTAATGGTCGAAGGAGATATGTCCCGCATGCCGCTAATTGCGCACGCCATTTCACCGCGCAATTCTTAAACAATTAGGGCCCCTCCCCCCTCGTACCCTGTCCTCGGATTCTATTACCTCCTTTCGTCTTTTGTCATTCACCGAGTCCCTGAGAATCAGCCAGATTCGTTACAATCGAAATTCTCTACAATGTATCCTATACTCGAGTTTTCTCACGCTCCCCGATTTCTCGACTCCATTTTAACTCCTGTTTTTTTTTCTTTTTTTGGCACGATTTAAGTATTGAAAAAAAAATGAAAAAAAAATAGAGAGAGACTCTTATCAATAAGCTCGAATGTCGAACGTTCGCTTCGCCGTGAGTTCGAAAAGAGCATTTCCGTTTTATGGGAGTTTGACTTTTGTTGGAATAAGTATCGGACGGTCGTAAGCGTTCGATTGGACGGAATCGATCGGACGGGCGGACGGGGAGAGAGAAAAATGACATTAGGAACGCTCGAAGGACGATAAATGCTCGCGAGCGACGTCATACGCGACAGAAGCGATCGTGACGCTCGTCCGGGAGGAGGAACGACGGAATTAAGGGAAAAGCGTATTAATTTGGCTTATCGCTCGGACGTTCTCTCTATCCGAATTCTTTATCTCCCCGTAATGGCCGATTTCCATTCGTACCGAGAGGTAATATTCGCGTTAACGCTGAGGGTGAAACTTTTGTAACTTAACCGTCTATGCGGCAAGATCGTCTATCTCCCACCCCAGGACTCGACCAAATTAATTGGCCCGATACACTCCCGTCCGATCTTTTCCCCGCAGATAAATTATCATCCCGAATGAACGCCGACACGCCGATTGTTTTCACAAAAATAAAATAAAAAGCGTCAGATAATTTCATCAGGCAGAGTCTAAAAAAAATAATACGTTGCAGTACAATTTTAATAACGCGAAGAATATAATTCGAGAACGAGATGGGAACGAAACGAAATAACGAATCGAACGAACGAATTGGGTTGACTGTAAAATTTCGGTATAATTCGTAAATTCCTGTAATTTGTCATATAGTAAGCGCGGGGGTTGGTACGGGGAGGAATGTGCCCGCGCGAAGAGCGAGCGAGGAAAGCGCGACGACGGCGACGAGGACGATGACGAGGATAACAGTAAAACCGTATAACGAGGCTTTTCGGAGACAAGAGAAATATAGAGGGAACGGGGGGGGTGAGTGGGAGAGGGTAGCGGCCCGAAGAAATAGAACGGAGGATAAAAGTACGGGTTTCGCCGCGGGGATATAAGTAGAGAAGGTTTCGAAGCTTCGGGTATGGCATTTTTGAGCGTTTGAACGGGGATCGCGTGCCATTTCGGGTCACGTCAAATTAAACGTTTCTCTAACGTTAACGTCGTATTTGCGTGCCGAATCGTTTCCTCCTCGCTCGACGACCTTTTTCTCTTCTCCCCCTTCCTCTCATTTTTCTCTCCCTCTCGCGTCTCGGTCTCTCGCTCATCTTGCACATTTTGGGAACTGACGAGAGCTACGCGCGTTTCTCTCGTTGCACTTATCCAACGAACAGACTCGAAGATATAATGAAATTTTTCTCCCCGCACGAATAATCTTTGATCGTTCGAAAATTCGAGCGAGAACGTATAATATTCGTAATTAGAAACAATCGTGAGTCGGGAAAAACGAATTATATTTCGACGGGCGGACGAGCTGCAGTTTGGAATGTCAATTGGTTATCGAATTTTCGAGTTTTGGAAAGCCTCAAAAACGAAATTGTGAGGAGTAGCAGATGGAAAAAGGTGGAAGGGAATCGAGCGATTTCAATCGAGCTTTTTTTTCGCTTTTCCTTTGCTTCGCGTTTCGTATTTCTCATTGATTGCGTATTTACATTCGATTCCATCTCGTAAATTGGTCCCATCGCGACAACCCCGGTCTTCACTCTCCGGTTATTACACGTTATACCTCCAAAACAACGGCGAAAGAGAAAGACCGTGAGGCGGGGGTGGGCATGAGGGGAAGCGACATCGTGCAAAGACACGATACTGTTACGAAAATATCACGGGGCGTACGCTTTATTTATTTATTTATTTACTTTACGTACCGATGCCGTTACGTTCGCCCGACGATGAATTTAAAATTATCCTGCCCCCTGCCCCGTCTCGTTCGCGGTTCACGATCTATAGCCCGCAAAACTCCCTATCGTATTTCATCGACAATTATAGACGTCGAGAACTTTTCTTCTTCTTCTTCCTCCTCCTCCTCCTCCTCCTCTTCTCCGCGTTTTTTCTTCCTCCCTTTTTTTTCAACCCGGGGCTTTTTTTAATACTTTTCGCGAAGAAGTGGCCTCGACACGCGCTCCCCACTCGTTCCTGTGTGTCGTTCCGTGTACATGCGCCCTCGGCTAACGTTGCACGACATCGTGTTCCTCATCCTTGCGCTCCGTGTTGCACAGGCTCGCTGCTTCTGTTGCCCGCAGCTCCGCTCCTGTTCTATAATTTATTTTATGCTTTAAAGGCCCTCCGGGCCGCAAAGAGAAGAGCGCGCGCACCGCGACTGTCACGCTTATTCCCGGTCAGGGGTCGAGTGGTACTGCTAGCCCCGGAGAACTCGAAACTTCGTTAGAAACGCCGAGAGAGAGAGAGAAAAAGAGAGAGAGAGAGGGATCGGGACGAAGGGGCACAAAAGTCGAGGAGAGAAGCAGGCTCTCGCACACGATCGGTCTGTTAACTCATCGCCGAGGTTCACATAAATTAGAGCGACGTCCCTTACACCCGCGGGATTGGAAAGAGGAAAAGTGCTCGGAGGAAAATTGAATGGCAGCTAAATTTTATAT
Organism: Cremastinae sp. A BG-2022a; assembly: GCA_030522545.1. Taxonomy (NCBI): domain Eukaryota; kingdom Metazoa; phylum Arthropoda; class Insecta; order Hymenoptera; family Ichneumonidae; species Cremastinae sp. A BG-2022a. Next base: position 9,518 of record JAPYYW010000790.1, read on the forward strand.
AAAATTTACTACGTACAAGAGTAAAACTGTCTCGACAAGTTGTACGTTTGAAGTTGCAAAACCATGACAGTCTCATTAAAAAACTAGTCAATAAGGTAAAAACGTTCCAATAGTTGGACAGCTAAGGGTTTTCTCATTTTATCTTTTTTGTTTAAATATTCAAACAAAAAAATCTATTTCAAATTTATATCTAAACTATTATCTGATATTTTAGCCATTCAAAACTCATGTTATGTGTTAATTTTAAATAATATTTATAGTAAATAAGTACTTGAACGTTTGAATATGTAGAATGTCCCAATAGTTGGACAGAAAATCGACCCTGTCTCTAGGGTTGAGCGAGTATTTTCCAATAATTTAACGTTATGAAAAATATACTTCTTCGTACAAGAAAAATAATCCATACGATTTTATTGAGAAAAAAATAATTCAAATATCAAAAATAATATGGTGAAAATTGTCCAACTATTGGGACGTTCACCTTATTTCATGATTTTTTAATCCGTTGGACAATTTTGACGCAAGATTTTTTTATTTTTACTCTAAAAAACCGATTCGAAAATCATTTTTTTGGCTTTTTCGAAACGATCTTTAATTCTATTATTTTAAACCATTTCCAGTGTTTTTTTTTTAAATTAAATTTGATACGAGAATGAGTAAAGTTCAAAGAAAGAAACAATAAAACACTATTCGAGGGGACTGTCGCGATACAACGACCTTAATCGATGACACTCGAACCCTCGTGGAGTACATTTTAGTTTTAGTTTCATATTTTTTGTTCTCGCTACCTCTCCCCTCGACTGCTCTTTTTTTCAACGAGCTAGAAAAACTCGGTTATGCGCGAGTGTGCTCGGCTACGGCGAAAAGGGCGTGTCGTCGACTCGCGAGGGCTTTTGACACTCCTCACAAAAAGCAACAACCAAATTTATAAGCCCTAGATCTCCCTCGTGGATTAGAACACGTTGATTTGTGACTTTTGTCTTCGCGTTGGAACTTTCATTACGTTTTACCACCATCTTGAGGTTTTTTTTCCTTTCGATATTTTCCTTCATTTACCAAAAGTTTCACCGGTGCGATTAGCATTGAGATATAAAACGAGTTTCGATTGAATCGTTCGTTTCGAGCGTACGGAAATATTAAGGCGATTCCTGCATAGGAAACGAGACTCGTAATCTTGGAATCTCGAGAGCATAACTGAGACATAAATCAAAAAGAGAAATAAAGGAGATCGTATCGACAGGAAACTGTTGAGGGCTACTGAGCATCGAGAGGCCTTAATTATCGCATGAAATATATGAATAAGAGAACAAAACGAGATGAAACATAAACTTTTCCATCGCGGGACACAAATTACGAGGTACGTGAAAAATTCAACAATTTTTCACAGAGAATTTGAGCTCTCCCCCTCTGAAATATATTATTCCTATCTCTCTCTTACTCCTCACCGGTCCCAGCAGTTGAAGTACCAATTTGGCGATAGCGAGTGCAATTCATAGGGGAACTTTGGCTTGCACGAGAATGGGATACAAAGTGCGCGCAGGAATGCAAATCGTTCGCATTGCTGAATCATGAAGACGATGCATACCGTGTTGCATAAGTCAATGTCTTCTCCGGGATCAGTCGAATGCAAAAAGTAGAAAAGTCGGAGTTGCCCGCGTGAACACATGCACACGCGACTGACAATCCGTGGGAGCTTTTCGTGTATACATCAGGCAAAGGGCAAGAGCGAGAGAAAGAGAGAGAGAGAGAGAGAGCAAAAGTTGTGTGCGGATCGCATCGTAATCGATACGCGATGACGTGCGCGTGTACACGAACGAGCTCCTGCCGTCGAGTGTGAGTCAAAGTTGCCTCGCTTGCGGAAGTCACACGATATACGTACGGGGCGAGTATCTCCGTCGCTCTCGCTCCGTAGTCTCGGGAGCATCGCCGAGAGGAGCGAGCCGAGTACTTGAGGAAAAATGCTGCGACTACCGTGGGGGAGTGCCGCGAGCTTGTGAACGAGGAGAAGAGGATGAGAGGGGCCGGGGGAGGAGGGGGATAAAAAAGAAATATGGCCGCGGTGATCGTCGCGCACGGAAGCCGCGAGGGCGTTCAGGAGAGGGTTGCTCCGTCCAAACGCGGCCAACTTCGATGCAGAAGGAGACAGAGAGAGAGAGAGAGAGAGAGAATTCATAGGTGGAAGCGAACGGGGAAGAAAGAAAATTTCGAAGGGATGAAACTCGTGCTGGAGGAAGAGAGAGAAATCGCGGAGAGGAAGAGAAAAGGGTTTTGCGCTGGGAAATCGACGAATCGACGTGAACGCGACCTGGAGCGAATCGAGGAAGGGTTGCAGGCGAAGAGGATCGAGCGAGGGAGAAGAACAAAGCGCGACGGGAATGGCAGAACACGAGATAAAGAAAGAACGAGAGAGAGAGAGAGAGAGCGAGCGGATTGAGAGCAAAAACTCCGAGTGAGAACGAGAATCGAGGCATCGAGGAGTGGCGAATAAATTTCGAAAGTTTATCGCGGTATCGCATGCCTGGGCAGAGTCACTTTATTACTGACGGATCGGAAAGAAGCGAAACGAGCCTCGTGCGCTTCTCTATATACACTCCTTCCTCCTCTCTCTCTCTCTCTCTCTGTATCGGTCTTTTTGACTCCCTCATAATCCCTTCGTCTCTTCGGTACCTCTCGCTATACATCCCTATCTCGAGTAAATTTCCTCCTCGGTACCTCCTCTCCGAACACCGGCGTTACTATTCTACTCTACTTTTTTTCAATGCAAAATCTCGCGACAAAAACAATATTTAAAAATTATTTTAAAAACATCAAATATCATAAAAATGAAAATTTATACTTGTTTAAATTCAGAATAACGTTAACGTTCTAACAATTGAACCAGTCTCAAAAGTTGAACGATACTTTTTGTATTAAGGATGTATAGAATGACAGATAATCCCAGCAAAAATTAAATTTTTGACGTTAAATTTGTAAAGTGTATACTCTGGCTTTTGCTTAAAAGTTTTGTGAGTCTTTTTTGAGTGAAACGTTTTGAAATTACTGTCTATACAAAATAAACACAATAATCTCATATTTTCAAGTTTATATTCAGTGCAAATTTACGAATTCTCCATAAAAAGCAATATTAAATTCAAAAACTTTATAGCTTGATAACTCTCTAACCATTCAGTAAACCGAATTCAAACTCGACACAATATTTTTTCACACGATTAAGAACTAAAATTCAAAAATTTATCAAATTCTCATATTTTTAAAAACATTGCTCCTACATCCTCAAACGTTCGAATCATTTTTTTGTAGATGTATTTGAAAGATATTGAAACAAAGCAAATCGAAGATGTTCAATTATCGGAACATTATAACGTTAAAGCCGAATCTTGGACGATCGAAATGATCGAACGACAAATACCAATTTTATAAAAAATGAAAAATGATTTTGTATTTGAAAAAAAAAGTTATATGCGGGGATGAAAAATATCGAGGGAGGTTCGTCTCGAAGAGAAAACTTCGTAACCGGCGTAGAGAGTGCGTGCGCGGGAGAGTCGGAAAGCGAGAGAGAATAAGAGCCAGGCACAGAGCTCGTCATCGTCGCATTGTCATGGCACAGGAAGCCCCGTGGAAGCGGACTCGTAATAATTATCGGCAAGAGCGCGGGATTATATATCGTGTGTGCATACACACAGGCGTGTACCCGGTGTGCCGTTCACTCACCGGATTCGCGCATGGTAATAGCTCAGACATGCGAGCTCGCTTCTAGGACGGCGCAATAACGCACAGGTGTACGAAGAGAGCGTGCACGCCGGTGGGGGCGACGTTCGCTCGTCTTCGTACTCTCGACTCCCGACATTAATAATGTCTTTCCTTTCCGAGCGACGCGCGTAGGGAGCAGAACGCTCTCTTGCGCTCATGATCGCAGAAGGACTCGCGGAAAAGAGCGCGACCGACCGGAAGTCGGATTCGAGGGAGAGAGAGAGAGAGAGAGCGGCTGTCATCGAAAATTACGGAGCGAGAGGTACCACGCCGTGGTACCAACCTCGAGCACCATTCCCAGAGAGAACCTTTCAAATTGGAGAGTGTTATTTCGCATACAAGTATATACGCACAAGCATTTTCGCCGCGTGTACCGAGCGAGACGGTACTTTTCGTCGCTCGGTACGCGAAAAATCGCGCTCGCCGCTTTCCTCGGAAATCGTGCGCGCCCGCTGGAATCTATCTCGTGGAAGGATCGCGGGGGGAGGGAAACTTGTCGCGTACAGTCTCGGGGATAGGTCGAACTGCCCTTGGCACACGGTTCAAACGGAGGGCAAAAGAGAGAGCGAGCCGTATATATATATATATATATATGTATGTGTATACCCGCAGCGTATTGTTTCACATTCGCGGCTAATGCGCGCCGCAAATTCTCATCTCTCTCGGTCTCTCCCCAATATCTGCCTCAAGCTCTCCCGTAGCTCTCGACCGGCCGATATACATATACGGGGAGTGTCTGGTTTGTCCTCGCAGCAGACCGCGCCGTGTGTACAGCCCGGCCAGCGAGCGAGCGAGAGGAGAGCACACCGCGAGCATAGAGACAAAGGGGCGGTCGAGCGCTTTCATCCTGCCGACATTAAGGTATACCCGCCGCTACCTCGACTACCGCTGCTGCTTCTACTTTCTACATACATGTGACCGTACGGTCGCGACGTACCCTCCCGGTGGGACAATGAGCTTCGCATGCGGGTCCAACCGATCTCACGTCCTCGTCGCTGTACTTTCAACCGCTACTGCGCTTATTCCAGTAGCGACGCCTTATCCCTTTATATACCTATATATACGTAAAGACACTCACTCGGGTATTATATACATATATATATATCAACATATATTTACACGCGAGCACATAATTGCACAAACATATATTCTCTATATTTATTTATATGCAGACTGGGAAAAAACACTTTGTTCTATTAAGGATGTATGGGTCAGACAGTGTCAAGAAAAAGTACATTTTTGACATTGTTCTGTGTATTTAAAAGGACATGAGGTTTCTAATCGATTCTTCGGAATAGAGCGCATTAACTTTTGGTTAATAACTATACTCATTTTTTAAAAAATTTAACGTGCGCTGCTTTGGAAATAATGAACTTGATGTTTGAATCATTTATTTCGGCTTGCGAACATTTTTAGGGATTACCTATTATGAAGTCGATATCGTCGAGGACACGAAAATATATCGCCCTTTGAAATTTTTAGATTTTCCTTTTTTCGATTTTCGGAAAATCAGGCTGGAGGTCCTCGAACACGCTAAATTTTATCAGCTCATTTGAAAAAAAAATTGCAACACAATTTTCTACTATTTATTCCAATATACCTGGACAAATGTATCTGAATAGTTCGGGGATCATAAACATTGAAAAAAAAGGAAAGTTCGTCGAGCGTAACTAGGCTCATACATTCTTGAACAAATTTAGCTGTCTCGCCCAAATCTTGTGGTCAGATAAATTTGAGTGCAATTTTTTCTTGTTGATTTTATTTAATAATAAATTTTTTTCTCAGTGCATTGCTTATCTGTGACCATATATTTATGAAAATGGCGACTTTGTATATTTATTTGATTTAAATACGTGTGTATTTATAATAAATATACAAAGAATATCGTTGGAGTGCAATTCGCGAAAGGACGTATTGTGGAAAGAGCGATGAGCTGGTGTTGTGCGACTTTTCGGCAGTGCGAAATATGGGAAAGAATCCGGGAGCCAGGATAAATTAGTTCAACTCCCGTTGGGCGCGGCGGGGTCATTTTACCGCCGTTTACCAGTAGGAAAATCGCTGTTCGGCTCGGCCGAAAGTTTGGAGCGCGCGGGATGGAGAAAACGCGATTCCGCACACGCGGACTCGTTCTAGAGTCCTCCCGGATCGGTCGAGAGGGAGAACGAGGGAGGGAGAGGCAATGAGAAGATAAGGAGACCCCCCAAAGGCTTCGCCAGGCGCCTCGCGCGGTTTCTCATCGAGTCCTGAACTTCTCTCCTCTCGGGTGGTCCTTAGCGTTCTCCGAGGCGTTCTTTCTCTCTCTCGCACTCTCTATTCTCTCGGGCTTAACTCGCGCGACCAGCGTTTTTCTTTAATACAGTATGCGCGCCGCGGAGTCGCTCTCTTCTCTCTTTTTCTCTTTCTCTCTCCGCGAAGCCCTTCGAGGCAGAAGCCTCGCGGTCGCGCCATCCGTCCGGCGTACATCTCCCCTTCCGAGAAACATTGGTAGCGCGGAGACTCTCCTCCTTCTCCTCGGGACGCGAAAAGGCGCCGCGAGAGATGCGCTCGCGAGGGCGCCTGCATCAGCCGAATCTTTCCCTTCGCTTTTATTTCTCTCTCTCTCTCTCTTTCTCCGCTGTTTCTTCGAGATCGCGCGCGGATTCCCGACCCACGGCTACTTACATAATTCGTCGCGGTTCCTCCTTCCTCCTCCGGCCCTTTATTCTCTCCCGGATTTGTTACGTCGCCTCCGCGAATTTTCGTCCCCCGGTCTCCGCTCAATTTCTTATTTCTGCTTGTCTTCGCCGTCCCTCGGGCTCGTCTGGCCCCGATTCCGAGACCTCTGACTGGGTCAACATTGTTCAATCGCTCTTCAAACATTTTTTTTTTCGCTTCTCGATCTCTCGCTCCCTATCCGCGTTGCAATTTCCATCGAACGAAAAATAAGAGATAAAAAATCACAAACGCAACCGCAAATTACCAGGTATAAACTCTTGACGCATTTATGCACCGTGATAACATCGATAAATAATCGGAAAATGGCCACTACACGGGTATTAGATTAAAAGCAGAAACGAGCGCTGCGCAGAAAAGTAGCAAAAAAGGAGCTCGCCCGTTTTACGGCTGTGTAAAAGTTGTCACTGTAATTCCAGCGTATTTTTTTTCTTTTTTTTTTAATGCCGTGCTCGCCTCTCGCGATCTGATAGAAATGAGATCTCTTTTTTTTTCCTCAATATTTTTACTCTCAATATAATCGCGGGTATTACGTGACGTGTAAAAGCGTCAGAATTTCTGATATCCTTGTGTATTTGTACAAAGCGATATATATAGCGAAGAGAAAAGGGGATCATTACGAAAGGTGGCTCATAAGTATTTATCGGGGCAGTCGTTCAAGCAAACGTGTAGATTCGTATCGATGCCGTGTTAACTAGCCTCGCCTTTCGTGCTCTTTTCTCTGGCCAATGTGTATATCCAGTCGTAGTCTAGAGTCACCTATATTGAGCCAGCACACGAAACGTGTAAATGTATGAAAAAAAAGAAAAGAAAACGTCTCGAGAACGAGGACGATCGAGCGATCTTTCGACGCAAGTCAATCTCAACCTTTTGTCGTACCTGCTGCCTCGCCATAATCGTCTTCATTATCTCATTAAATATCCGATTTCAAATAAAATTTTAACATTTCGAATAGTCCAAAAACGATCAATGAGGAAATCGACGCGAAATTTATCAGTAGAAATTGAAGAATAATTAATCCTTTTGTGATATTAAATTTTTATTTTGTCTATTAAATTATTTGAAAATTATTGAAACGTGAAAATATATATGAAAAACAGAAAAGAAAATATCTCGAGAATAACGAGGACAACCGAGCGATCTTTCGACGCAAGTCAATCTCAAGTCGATTTTAAATAAAAGTTGAACATTTCGAAAATCCAAAAATGATCAGCAAGGAAATCGACGCGAGATTTGTCAGTAAAAATTGATGAGAAAGAATCACTCTCTTAGTAATATTAAATATTATTTTACCTGCAAATGATTCGTATCGAGAATCAATTTATAATCAAAACCAGTCTACAAAAATAATAAATCAAAAATTGAAAAAGCGGTCGAGAACAGAAGTTTTCCAAGTCCAAATTCGTAACGTGCACGTACGGCCATTTGTGCGAGCGTAAGAGAGATACACGTTGAGCTCTCGGGCAAGATTAAACGGACGAAAAAACAATGGCGAAGTAGGAAAAGGCTCGGGAAAGAATAAACGCTGGATTAGATAAGAATAATAAGGACTCCGCGGTGTGATAAACGCGCACGTGGGATCGCCCGAGTTACGCCGTTTAGCGAGCGAGCGTTTTGCACAATACGTATATTTCTCGCATTCGTCGCGCGGGGAAACTCGTCCGCGTATTCGTTCTCGCCCTTCTCTTTCTTACGCACACACGCTCGCATACGCACGTCTCGCTCGCTCTCTCTTTCTTACGCTGGGAACGGAACGATAGAGTTCTTCCTTGCAAATCTCATCGTACGCGAATTTAATTCTCTCTCTCTCTCTCCCACTCTTTATTCATGCGAGATCTTATTCTCTCTTCTCGTCTTATACTCCGTTACACGCTCTCTTATAAATGTACACGCGTATATGCATGCGTTTTAAAGTGCGTTTCGCATATGCGTGAGAGTGTACGAGAGATCAAAGAGTTTTGCCGCGCCTTCTGCCTCCTCTCTCGCCTATATATTTCCGTCTCGCTCTCTCGCTGCCTCTCTCTCTCTCTCTCTCTCTCTCTCTCTCTCTCTCTCTCTCTCTCTCTCTCTCTCTCTCTGCTTGTTTGTCCCAATGCATTCCCTTCCATCTCGCTCCATCGTGCGTGCATCGTTCGAGCGATATTCTCGTCCCTTTTTCTCTCTCTTTCTCGTCTCTCGCGATGAGCTTTGTCTCACTCTCTTCTTTTTTTTTTGCGTTCGCTTCCTCTTTATTCGCGTTACGGGGATTCACGAAACGGCTGAGGCCCGTTGCGTGGGTGTTGATTGGCCCTGTTCCCGCAAAAAGTAAATCTCCGAATTTCGAACCACCGCTCCCATCTTTGAAATTGCTTTCTAAATAATAGACTTTCGACTTTGCTCGCTTGTTGCATTTTACTTTAATGAAATTTGATTAATTTTTTTTAATTGGTGCCGAGTTTAATCGGGAAAAATAGGTGTAATGATTACCACGTAATCGGGTAATGACTGTTGCACATTCCGCCACTAACCGCTGCTTATTCCGGTAGCAATTAACGTATAATAATTATAAAATAATAATTATACGAGTACAGAAAGAATTCTTGCCTCATTCCAACAATTTTTTTCGAGGCGAACTCGGGGAAAATAGTGGTGGTGTCTGGAAATCGTGAAAATTAAGGAGGTTCACGCTTTTGCGATGGTAATCGAAGATTCTTCCTTTATTTAGCTTTGAAATTTTTAATGATACGAAAATATATAATTCGTCTTTGGATTTTTAGTTATTTAAAATAAAATTATAATACAATATTAACTCATTTACATACTAGGTCTTTATTACGATAATGAATTGAAATAATTTTTTTTGATGATCAAAAGAGTAAAATCATTTGCTTTATTTTTCTGAGTCACAAATATTAAAACTTATGATACACCTTATAAATTCGACGTTTCGCGCGTACAAATAAAACGAGTCAATTTATTCGCATCAAAGGATTAACACCCTTGGATATAACGATTATTATTCTTCTGGACTTTCGGACAGAGGCGAAAAAAAGGGCGGCGTTTTGAATTTTTAATCGAGTTTGTCGCGTCGCGGCCAAAGTTCGCGTGAGAAAGCCCTTTTTCTTTTCTCCCGCGCGTGTACACACAGAATTTTTTCCCGGCTCACCCACACCTATATTTTCTTTTCCCTCGCCTCCACCCCGTTAAATTTATTATTTAATTATTCCACGTAGTCGAACGACGAGCTCTGCCCACTTCTCGATAATTCGCCGTGTATGGGTGTTAATTAATTCGACGATTGTCGGGACCGCGCGAGTGCCGGCACGAGCATCAATTAGAAAAAAGTTTCTCAACTGTGAAAACAAAAATTCCGGGGGTTATTTATTCAATTTACGAACTCGCGATAGATCGATCGGCAAGATAAGGCCCGGAGTCGAAATTTCGTTCGGGCGCTTGCACAAAAGTTGTGAGAGGAAAAATGTTGAAGGCAAAAATGTAGCCGGTAGTGAAATATAATTGAGTTCCACGAAACTGGAAAAAGAGCCGGGAAAAGCGAGCGGCTCGCCGGCCTCAAAGGCTTTCAAGGCGCAGCAGGTGAGAAAATCGTTTTACGAGGGTAATTGCGATAAAAAGAAAAAATTAGATGGAGAGTATAAGATGAGAGAGAAATATATAGACGCGGAAAAAAGTACGTAAGAAACGGGAGTGGCGTGTGACTGGTAAATAAGAGGAATGAAATTAAACGCCAGGAAAAAAAGAGAGCAAAGTTTGCTGCGCGGCGGAAGTCGCTCGACGTGGCGCGATCTCTCGAGTCTCTCGTTATTAGTTGAAGTACCTAGAACAAAACCTACAAGTCCGAACACATAATGTGCCCACACGAAGAAAAAAATTTACCGCTCGCGCCCGCACAATTTCTTTCATCCCGTTTTTGTTTCGTTTTTATTTCTTTTATTGCGCGTACATTAAAACGATTCCTGACATCCCGAGGAAGTGAATGCTAATTAATGACTCTTAATTTTGCTTTAATTGCCGCGGCGCTGTTTCAAAACGCCTATTGCTCGGAATCGAGTCTTATTTTTTTCGTCCCGAGTCTACCTCTCGCCGATTGTTGCACACTCCGCGCATTCTTAATCTTCGACTTTATTTCACAGAATTTTTGTTCATACGACTTTTTCTCTATATTATATTACGCGATCTCACTTTTATCTTTATTTTTATTTATTTTTTATCGACCTAAGTGAAAATTCACTTTGATTAACATTTAATTGTATGATTTAAACATTTTATTTTATTTTTGTATTGTTTTTTTTATTTTTGTACTTTATTCTAGATTCGAGAATTTGTTGTGAAAATATTTACTCAGTTATTATCACGAAAATTAATATTTAACAAATTTTTGTTTTTGACGTACTTTTACTTGAATTTCATCGATTCGTCGCTAAGGTCTGGAAATTTCGATGGAGATGAGCGAGCAACCCTCGGGAAGTCGGCAGGGTTGTTTTCGAGCTCGCGGCTCCATCTCTCGTAGAAACGGTGAAACTCGTAGCAAGTCCTCGCTCTCCGAATTAGCCGCGGAGTAAACGCGCCATATACAGGGTGTCCACAAAAATTAAGTAAAAAATTCAAAATTTATTCGAAAACCGAATATAAAAATTATTCAATTACGATTACAAATCGAATAAACGTTTTACTGCTTTTTTTTATCTTGATAATTATTTTATCACATGAAAAGTTAATCCTCAACTCTGAAGAGTTGTCGATAAGGCTGCGATCTACAATCTTATCTGAAAGTTGCGAGCGAAACAGTTTTTTAACAAAAAAATTAGTAATTATTTAATGGATCAAGGCTTATTTTTAATCGATTAAAAAAAAAATTTTTAATTTCAATACTTGAAGTTTGAAATTTAGAAATTTTTGACAAATCGATCATGCAGAGACTTCTAAGAGGTACAGAATGTAATTTTTTATGCAAGTAAAAAGTGCTTATATATCACAAATTGCTCGTGAAATATGATAAAAGCAGTTGAAATATTATTCGATTTAATATTGCTTTAAAATTCATTTACTCTCGATGTTGACACTCGGCGAAAAAAGAACACGTCAAACGTTTTATATCCTCGAGGTGTTTTTTTTTACGTGCATACAGTTTTTCATTCGGGACTTGGATCGTTCAATAGACGAAGCTCGAATCCCTTTTCGGCCTCGGGACATTAAAATAGGAAAAAGCGGAGAGGATTCTCGTGGGATGAGTTTTGTCGGAGATGTAGGAAACAACCAAAATCCAATCCCAACTGGTTTTATCAAATGCCTTTCTTTTGCCGGATTTGTGAGCGCGGAAACAGCAAGAGAGGAGCAAACTCGCGATTCTCTTTAGACCGCTTCCCATCTTACCTTTATTTCTTTGTAAATCCTTCGAAGATGAATCGAGAATTGTTCCCGGACCAGATTTGCAGGCCAAAGGGCAAGAAAGTCTTTGTTTTCGAATATTGAAAATGAGAAAAAAATGTACAATTTACTTCCTTATTATTGGTCTGCTTGTACTTTGAAATTTTGCCTCGAACTCTATTTTTTTCATCATTCGCGTACTTCCGACTAAAATACTCATTTTTTTTTCATTTTTCACGAATTTTTCGTCCTCGCGACTTGATTTTCACCGAGAGAATAATTTGGAAAGAAGAAACACGCATCCGTGCTCTCGCGACTTCCTTTCCAAGAGGAAAGAGAGACGAACGGTGTCGGGAACGAGAAGGAAACAATAACGACGACAAAGTTTCTCGTTGGCCATTGTCGAGGATTCTCCGGCGCATTGTTTTTCATGCAGCGAAGAATTCTCGCCGAGGACTCTCAAGGGTTGTTCATTTTTCTCGTTTTCCCTTCATCAGAGCGTACTACCTTACCGTTCTCTTCCGTCCCGATGATTTCTCAGCTCTGACAACTTTTGTTCCATGTTTCACAAAATACTTTCATCATCACTGAATAATTATGTAACTCGTAATTATTCATTACCATATTGAAAACACTATTCTTACAAATTGAATAAAAGAATATCGATATAACTAAAATAAAACGATTTTCTCTCGAGAATCGACAAAATTGACAACTTTCACTGAGAGAAAAGAATGATAAATTTTACTACACAAAAGTGACAACTATACTAATTGAAGTAAAACTTTTATTATTATAGAACTATAATTATATTCTGTTTAGATTCTATTCTAAATATACTTTACTTTACAATATTAAGTTATAAAATAATCAGTATAGTTGTCACTTTATGATAAAATTCACTATCGTGATTTCTCTCAGTACACCGTAAAAAATTGAAGGAAATCCCTCGATGGCTCGTCTCGGTAATGCGCCTAGATAGAAATTGGACAGGGCTTACACACCCGGGAGTATCGACATTCATAAATATCCATGCGGGGCGTGTATATAAATAAATTAGAGCACGCATGATGAAAGACTTCGGGGAATAAGCAGCTTGCGCGCATGCATCGAGATATCGCGTGCTTATAATGAACGCATTCTATTCGCGGACATGTTACATTGCGCTCACGTATCCAGGAGGCACGTTGTCCACCGCGAATGATAGAGAGAGAGAGAGAGAGAGAGAGATAGCGAGTTCCGGTTGCACCATGCACAACAAATCCGGGCGCTCGCAGCATCCTCGTTCTAATTAACCGATTCTCATTACGTAGTCTCGCACTGAGCCCGGCGCGCTGAGAGAACTCGGCAGGTGGGCTCGCACGCGCGTTTAATGAGACCACCGGCTCTCTGGCCTTCTCCTCCGTCTCCCGCGCTTCACCCTCTCGCTTCCTCTCCGTTTGATTATGATATCAGGCACCATATTCCTGCGCGTTTACATTTCGCTACGTGAGTAAATAATAATCGCGCAACACGTTTCCTCCTTGATTTACTCAAACGTGAGAGGGATCTCGCCTTTTTTTCTTACAAGCACGATATGGCAGAGCTTTTTTCTTTTTTTTTTGTAAAAAGTTCAAAATTTTTGGTGAAATTTATAGACTTTTTCAAAAATACTAATCTTTAATATCGAATATTCTAATTCTAAAAAATTCATAATTTTTGCGTTTGATCTCGATTCAATTTTTTAAACAATGTTTGTAAATTCAACAATAGAGATATATTAATTAAACAATATCAAAAGGTAAAACATGAACTGAGGAGCTTATCAATCGATGGCTTTTTGACCAGACTATTATAAAAAATCTAAATGAATATATTTACCTATAAAAGTTACGATTAATATACATTTTTATATGCTGCAATATTTTGCGAAAAATCCACGATTTACATGTTTGATAAAAATGTTTATCATTCGCGTTTTTAAAATGCTCAATCGATGACATTATTTTTCACAACTTTTATGGAAGGAGTTTCGTGAATGGGAAGAGCGCAAAATGCAATGATCGATCTTGATTTAACTTTAATCGGGAATATGCAGAGATGGATGCGGAGGACAGAGAAAAGTATGGAGCGAGAGAAAGCGGGGAAAGAGACGGGATGACGTATCTTAACGTCCTCTCCTGCCTCGCGGACGACGACGACGACGACGATGTACATTATTGTCCTTCCGCCACCCGAGATCCCTGAATTACGATTGGACGAAAGCGTCCCCGACGACCACGCCCATTCTCCTGGCCAACTATATCCTTCTCTCGTACTCTCTCTCGCTCATCGTTTCTCTCCGTCCGTACAACGTCACCCACACGTTCGGGTTGCAGCCTTTCTCCCACGCTATTCGCGCGCACACAAACGGCGTCATCATCTCGTTCCGTCCTCTCGAGTCCCTCCGTGAAGGATTCTCTCGCGAGGGACGAAAAAACGCGCGTTATTTTCCACCTCTCGCATCAGGCTCCTCATATTTTTTCTAGCCTCCTTTGTTTCTTCTCGACTTTGTTTCTCCGCATACCCCGCGCTTTTATTTCGTCCGTTGTGCTTAAAAAATATTTATTGTTGCGAGAAACTCGAGCCAGCACGCGCTCCTCGTTGTTTTGACTTACGGACTCTTTGTTGTCTTGAAAAATAGGAGAATGAAGAGCACTCGCTCGTTCGTATCAAATATCAAAGTATAATTTGAAGATGTTCCCCGTGCGGTGTATATCTTGCGCGCGGACTCTCGAGTCCCACGAGTGAGCTTGTTATACCCCGGAATGAAATGAGACTAGGCTTAGCCGCATCCTCGTGTTCCCCCTCGGGGATCAGTCAGAATTCGGATCAGTCAGAACCGAAAGAGTCCCTCGAGATAATTCAACGATACACGCGGCATGGGGAATCGCTGATTAATATCCCCTTTGAAAAATTAATTAAAATTCCGGTTAATTAAATTTCCTACAAAATTAAACGAACTCGAAGCATTATTATCAAGAAAAAAAAGTATATTTTTCCATCTCCCGAGTATATGTTTTTCAATATTTTGTGCCAAAGGCTCTCTCATCGCTCATTCGTTAGTTTTGTGTAATTCCCTTTGAAACGTCGCATGCGTTTTATTCACGAATAAGAAAAGAGGCCGGAGTTTGAATCTGAAATGGAGGGCGCATGCACGAGAGTCCGTGTTTTGTAACTCTATACTCAATCTCCGAAATCTTTCTGGGTGTTCCATTGGGATCGGAAATGGAAAAAAGGAGAGTGTCATTGTAATGGACGCGATGAAAACGCGCCGTCGAGGCGGCAGTGTCGCGGCTTTTCTCTTCGGGAATCTTGGCCGAGGTGGTCCTTCCTCCGTGTGTATATTCCACCTGCTTGTCCTTCTCGCTTCTCCTTATACTCTTTATTTTGGAATCGGAAACAGAGAATGGTCGAGGTTGCGAGCGGTTATCCGGGTAATCTAGAAGAAGCGGCCAGCAGGAATCGGCGTATTATATTTTCCGCGGCATTGTTACTCGCGGCCCTAGAAAAAGATCGTACGGAGATGGATGGAGGGAAGGAACAGCCAGAAATTTATCTCCTCTCTCTCTTCAATCTATTTTCCGCGTCTCGCGCCCTCCACCCCGTCTCTCTTTACCTATAGACTCGGGCATTGCTGCAGCAGCATTCTCTGGTGCTTCTCGAGTGTTTACGCAATAGCTGCTTTGTCCATCGAGCGATGAGAGGTATTGTCTGTCTGTCGAGGGGTTCGACCGTCCGATCCGTACGTCTGTCTGTTTACCGAATAGATCGTCGGCTATGTATTTCTCTCTCTCTCTCTATCTCTTCTGCCTCTCGAGGATCGGAGATGTACTTTTGTGCCTTCATATATCCGTGCACAGCGAGAACAGAGAGAGAACGGAGGAAAGGAAAGAAGAGAGGACGAGCAGGAATAGCGCGCCCCGCGAGAGTTCGTCCTCTTTTGTTCTTTGTGTATGTTCTCCCTGAGCGCGCCTGGAGCTCAACGTTTTCAGAAACATTGAGCGAAAGAGAAAATGAGAGAGAAAGAGGGAGATTGACGGACCGACAGGGTGAGACGATAGGAAACGCCGAACGATACGGAGAGGGTGAACGAGGCCAAGAGGGAGAGAAAAAGGAGGAAGAATCCCGCCAGAATCTCGCGGGACTCCACTCGAGGCTTCCTACATATATAGCTTATAGAAACCGCTCTCGCTCTCTCGCTCGTCGCTCTTCCTTCCTCCCCGTGGTACATCCCTCGAGTACTTCTGCGGCGAAGATTATATATATATACGTACCTGTACGCCTTGCAGCGCAGCATTTACGGCGCAAATACCTGAATCTCCCTCTTCCCGTCGTATCTTCGTAGCTCATTTTTTTTTCCCAATGCGCCCTTTGGATATATTGTATGATAAATAGGCATCTGCTCGATTGTAATGTATAATTAAATAGTCTCCGGGCGCTCCGAACCGAAAAGTGAACTTCGGGAGAAAAAACGCGATCATTTTTGAGCTAAGAATTCAATTACTTGCTTCGAAATTCAGCTGATAACGATCGCGATTGTTTATTTTCCATATACGGGCTCGCATTCGCCGTTTCTCTCTCTCTCTCCCCCGAGAGCGGGAAACATTTCATTCCGATGAGGGTTCGAGGTGGAAGGAAAGGTCCTCGAGGTTGTTCTCAATCGAGCATAAATATCGATAAAATGCATAAACTTTATTGCACAATCGAAAAACGTTTTCTCTCTCCCGTTTAATGGATCAGATGCGAATTTCTTTTGTATCGAGGAGACTTCTCGGACGCCATTACGGTGGCCATATTTACAACCCCCCGACGTATGTATACGCGCGACAGATCGAAAGAGAGAGAGAGAGAGGGAGAAAACGCACCGGGGGGGTCTCCCATGGTGTTCTCGCCGCGTACGTTCTCGCCGAGACAAAAAAAAACGGGGGGGCTCCGCGTTGCAGCGCGTACACTCGATGACAAAAGCGAGATTCCATCGGGGCGATTACTTTTCCGACTCCTCCTACACGATCGGGGCCAATGTGTGCGATTTTTGGCTCGAAAATATCGCGTATATATATATTGCTGAAATAAAAAAAAATGCTCGCTCGTTTTATTGAAGCTCTGCGACGAAGCGGAAGTCCCCCTCGTTTCACTCTTCAACGACTTCTCCGTATCGTTTTTTTCAACTCTTTCGTTATCGCTGCTCTCGAGCGTCCGTAACTGGACGCTGGTCGAAAGAGGCGAGGCAAGAAGACGGAACAAGGAGAAAAAAATGGAGCTTGTTAGGCAGCTCATGGCGCAACTTGTTAGACGAGGTACTCTCTCGCAAACTAGAAGACTCGAGCTGCGGCGAGCATCCCCATCGTTGCGTCGAGTCTCCTCTCCTTTTACCCGGCCTCGTCGTAGAGTGCTCAAAGCTTTCCGTCCTCATCCCTACCTCGGGAAAAGCCCTTTTCCCGGCGCTTCAACCTCCGCCCCCCCCATCCCCCTGTGTACACCCCCGTGAGGCCTCTTTGCTCTTTGACTCCCCGTGCACACACTTGTACTTTTTTCCTCCGTATATCCGGGCATTCATGTATATTCATGGGCCGTGTGTCCGGGCGCGCACGGATATATACAGAGTGACTTCTTGACTCGCCGGACTGTCGCGCGCGCCGGGGCGCGAGGGATGAAAAGGAGAGAAAGATGAAAATGGAGACCCTCTCGTCGCTGTGGACGTCCACGCGATTCGTGCCCGCCTTTACCGTTACAAACGATATACGTCCAGCCATTCTTTCCTGCACTCTTGCCTGCATCATTATATATATATATCTGTATATAAGACTCGCGCGAACTCCTCAAACTTTCTTCCACCGATTCGCTGAGGAAACAAACGGAAAACGGTCCAGAGAGGAGAAAATAAAATGTACGCGCGGTACACTCGGACTCGGCGCGCGATGAATAATTTAGGCGACTCCGCGTAGCGCTTTGAAGCTCGCCCTCTCGTGCGCGAACATCGGGAGAAATGTTGTGATAAGAAGAAATGATGTGAAGCTTAAATGATGTTGAAACAGCGAAATTATGAAACGAGCCGAATTTACTCAAGCGAGTGGTCATTGAGGATTTAGTCGAGATATATAATGACCGGGTGTAATTGGAGCGAGCTCGTTATATATTCAAGACAAATGACCCCCGGTAAAATGCTCTACGTCTCCTTTTTTTTTCATTTTTCGTTCACGGGAGAACGCTTCGCGAAAATAATCCGAGATTGTATTTTTATCTCGGATCCGGAGTGAGTTTAGCAGGAAAAAAATGTCGGAGAATGGAGTACGCGCATAACAAAAGTGACGAGGGCGCGAGAGATCGAGCTGAAAGTGTGGTCGGCCCGGAGGTGAGGCGGCGAGTCGGCTAGACGCTTGAAACCGGAGAAGCTGCTGGTGGCCGTCGCAACTTGGAGATTCGCTCGCGCGCTCGCGTAGTCCTCCTCCTCCTCTCTCTCTCTCTCTCCTTCTTCGTGAATAAACGGGAACAAATCCTAATTTCAAAAGGATCCGACTCGAGAGATCTCCCATTTTTCTCTCTCTTTCACGATTCGCACACACGAGGCACACACGTCAAGTTTTTTTGACTCGATGGCTCGGATTTTACCACTTGACATGCGAATTAGAGAGAGATTAGCTAGACGTACAAAAATTATTCATATATCAATAACAAATTGAGAATATTTGAGATTTTAATCCTCTTGTGTACGCTAAATTTTCATGTGCACTATTCATTAGGATTTAAAATCATTAATAATTTTATAACATTCGATACGCACATCTACTGCCTGTAATAAACTAATTGAAGGATTATTTTAACAGGACTCGATAAAATATTCAAAAGTTCAGATAATGAATGTATGAATTTGTTTCACAACCTTCAATATTGGATGAAATTATTGATTTTTCATTATTTATTGTATTTAGTCATTTTTTTTTAATATTTCAATGTCATTTACTTTTTTTACAACGTTTAAAAGTTCAATTTTAAAAATGGTTGGAGATATGGAATTTTGTTATGGAAACATCGGTACGATCAAACCAGTTGACAGATTGCCTCTCAATTGTTCGTTCGAATAAAGCGTCGTGCCACGAGCTATAGATGAATTTCCCTCCTATCCTTTATTTACTTTTACACATTTGTCACTAGTTTCAAATTTTTTGAATATCGCGATGCCTTTCTCTGATTGATTAATTTTGATAAAACTTTTTTAAAAATCTTTTCAATAATTAGATTTGAAGAGTAACAAGTTTAGATGCATTTTGCTCATAAAAATGTAATGTACCGAGTCTTGATAAAATAATCTTTTAATTAGTTTCGGTTCTGTATTTTTAATTTTGTTGGATTTTCGATCAATTAGCGAAATGCTATCGGAATATTCAACGTGTAACTCATAATGATAAATTTCTGGCTAGGGGATCGTCGGTTTTGCATATCCGCCGAAAATTCAAAATATTTCAATTTCACGTATATAGCACGCCGAAGTTCGCGGTTTTGCACATAGTGCGGAGTTTCGGGGATGGTACGCAGGTGATATGTGTATATAAATCAATGCCGGGATAATGGTACATAGCTGCGCACTACATCGATTTTAATGAGGTAAATTCTATAGCGCTCTCGTTATTACTATATGAGAGAAAGAGGGAGGGAGAGAAAGAGAGAGCAATAGCGAACACATCATCAAAATAAACCCGCAATTTTCTCTCCGGCGGTTCTCGCATTCTCGTTTCTATATTTGTTTGTTACCGATAGAACAAAAATTCACTTTCGTTTCCTGATGAATCGACGCGTTAACTGCGAATCGGTCAGCGCCGCATACAGCCGGGCAAACAGAAAGTTTTTCATGGAACCTCCATCTGTTTGACAAAACAAACGCGGTTGTGTAGTCCACGCGGAAGTTGGCTCGCAAATTTGTGCCTGATTTACGCCCTTTTGTTTACTGAGGGTCGATAACGCGGCTGGTGCGTTCGCGAGAATTCATGAACGAGAGGTTCATCGCAATGTGTGCGAACCGGTGGAAAACGAGCGGCAGCTCGCGTTCCCATCTCACCTCTCGTGTGTCGACCAACCGGTCGTCGTGCGAAACACAAGTGAGACGCATTTGAGCTTTTTTTCCCTCTCCGCTTACCACACCAGTTCGCGAATAAAATTCACATATATAGTACATTTAAAAGTAAATCTACAAACTGCTATCATATCGTTAGAATATTTCATTTCACAATTTTCTTGCCAGCACATATATATAGAGAGAATTAATTTTTCAAGTTGCAAAATATATTCGTCAGGATTCCTTTAGTTCTTCACTTTTTCGAGGATAAAATTCATCGTGCATGCGTTTATGAATTTTTTTTCTTTTCCGATCGTTTCATTTCTGTTTTTTTTTCTCTTTTTCAATTTTGCTGGTGCAGTAAGGGAAATAGCGCGTAAAGATGGAGGCGCGTGTATTGGCCGGTGTAGGTTGAAAAAACACACGTGCGAACGAGAGAGCCGATGAATGCGTGCGAGATCAATTGGAGCGGGATTGGACGGAGAGCTCCAGCAAAGGCTTCGTCGATACTTCTCTATTTTTCCTCGCTCAATCTATCCCGGTGTCCCTTTCTCGCGGCGCGTTCTCTCTCCTCGTGCGTTTTCCGCTTTGGGAACACACTTGGGAGCCGGCGATTGCAACGCGAAAGCCCTACCAAATTGCCCGAGGCGAAAGATTAAACTCGCGGGTACCGCCGTGCGCGTTTCACAGGCCGTTCCGCCAACTAACGTGTCCGTTTTCTATTTTTTCCTCCTTTTTTCCACGATTTTACATCGCCGGGGGTCTGTTTGCTCACCTGACGTGTATCGCATGAATTTTTTCGACTCCCATCGCGCGAGCCGTCAAAGAATTTTCTGCTGCCTGGCGAATGAAAGATTATTATTTTTAAACGCTGCCGTAAAGTTCATAAATAAGTTGCGATAAAAATAAGAATCTCCATTTTTTAAATAATTATACTTTATATCCGGTGAAACGGTGAAAATAGCGAACGAATAAACGTTCGGAAAATGAGATCGGTACACGGAATAGGGGATGAATAATAAGGAGCGATTTGGAAAATTGAGTTGAAACTCGACGAGACGTCGTCGTCTTCGACGAGGAGAGTTTTTCGTTGGTCCTCGTTTCTCTCAGGCCAACACTCTCACACCGTTCGTCTCTCGCGCGGTGCGTCCGTCCACCATATTGATCGCAAACGGGTGGAGGCGTAGGCTTGTACTTCCTGTACGTGAGATATTTCGTTGCTTCCCTGTGCATGTATACACACAAATGTATATAGCCAAGTTCGGGGGTTGTACGTTCTCGCAGGGACGTATTTATTGGCGCACACAGCGATATATCCGTGTCGAGGCAGGCTTTGGGGGTCGTGGGTGGCTCGATGGCATCCGGAAGGGTAAAACGGGCGAATCGAGGGAAAAGCCACCCTGGGCGATAACAGCGGAGGGGATTCTCCTGTGTATGTGGCCTTTTGTGCCTCGTATACGTACGAGACGCTCACTACGGGATATTTTACAAAGCGAGGACTACCACGAGGAGCAGCCGAGGTTGAAAAGCTCCGGTCCGTTATCCCAGCCAGAGAGACTCTCGGCTCGCTTCTACCTGGTGCAAATTCGCGCGATTTTACGCCCTTGTTCTCGGCAGCTATGGCGGAACGTTGTCAGCGGGGATCGCGGGGGGTGGCTCGGTAAAGCGGCGAGAGGGATTCGGGCTGGCGTTGGAGTCGACACTCTCGCGGGTGCCGGCGTAACCATGACTACCCACCACCCTCGCTGTGAACAAGCCCTCCAACCTCATATTCCTACTCCCCCCCCTCCCTCCGCCTATATCTCTATTTTCTCATATTTATACAGACCTATATATATATCTATTCATTTTTCAGCCTTCATAAATCCCCGCAAATATTTTTAACGAGTGACAGATGTCCATTATTCGAAAAAACTGAAAATGTATCTCGCTTTTCCGCTCGTCATTGCATGTAACCGAGCGCTTTTTTCCATCCTTGCGTATTGTTCAAAATAACGATTTACCGTTGACAATTTGCAACGTAAAAGATTATCATCCTCGTGTGCCACACTTTATTTAGCACACGATACTTGTTTTTTTGTTCCGTTTTCAAAAATAATGGTTCGTTGGGGAATATTTGCACGAAGCTTCGTATTTTCGGAGTAGAAGTTTTATTTTCATTTGTAGGAATTTACGCAATATTTATATTTAAAAAAAGCCGAATAATAAACGCCACTATACAGTTGATTATCGAAGAATTTCTCCACTCCATTTTCATATAAAAATGATTTAAATGAAAGAATTTTTATGCGAGAAAAATAATCAAAAACCTTCTCAATTTCTTTGTTCTTATTTCACTGATTTTATAACGTTTAAGTGACTTTTTGCCAACTTGATTGGAGTCGATGGTCGAATTTCCGGCCGGCGCGTGTCCCAGCCTCGAGATCTCGAATCGTTATCGTTATTCTCATCGCGGCGAGATGAACGAGCATTGCGATTAAATGTAGTGCAAGTCTATAATAGACGAATACTCCACGTTTTCAAATACCCAGGGTGGAATACAATGTACTCGAAACTCTCGTCGAGTACTCACGCGAAGTATTTCGAGTAGCTTTCAAATACCGCGTGCTCGAGATAAAGCCCGCAGTTTTTCACGCAAAGCGAAAAAAAAGCTCGCAAGTTTTTCTCAGGGATTGCGAAAAGTAATTCGTGTCCGGACGCACGAGCTTTATTTTTATTTCGGAACAAAATATCTTCCCGGCACATATTTTAAATCATTTCCACTCTTCCAAAATCCTGGAAAAATGTCAATGAGCCTTTTTTGTCGTGTCTCTTTTGCGGAAGCATCGTAATCACCGCGCGCTTGAAAGATAAAAAAAGAAAGGGAAAGAGAGTGCGCTCGTCTCCGTCGAAACGGAGTCCTTCGGGCGAAAGAGCGAGGGATGAAGAATGGAGCCGGGAACGTGAAAGAGAAAAGGGCCTGGCATATGAACGGAAAAGGGGGGGGGAGGAAGAGGGAAAAAGATAGCGCGGTAACATCGTAGAGGGAAAAGATAAGGAATAGGATGGCGCGGGAGTGTGTGTCCGTGTATATATATTTGATCGTATATGTGTATACGTGTATAATAAAAGTGGCTGGGAGGAAGAACGAGAGCTGAAGCTCATTTTGTCGGTGCGGATGGCGGGTGCACACTCTCGCGCTGTGTGACGAGAAAAGGGGATTCGGGTGAGAGAGGGTGGTTGGCTTCGTCACCGTTAGCTCGTACGACACGATGAGAGACGAGCACAAAGAAAGAGAAGGATGCGAAGAGAGCTAGAGATAGGAAGGACAGAGCAAGAGAGAACGATGAAGGGGATGATAGAGATTCTAAAAGCTGCGAGAGAGGGTGAATTCTGTACAGCAGCGACGAAGCGACCGAAGCGGGTGGTATAAGAGGGTGGTGAATGCCACCGCCGCTGCTGCCTGCCGCTGGCGTGCCGGGAACGAGAAACGCCTGGCTGGCGACATTATTAGACGCCCCCGGTGAGTGAGTGCAGAGTGTACTAAGAGACTCGTTGATAGAGAAAGAGGGAGAGAGAGAGAGAGAGAGAGGGTGGAACGGCAGTTGAAAGGGTGGCTCGAGATGCTCCAACGGGAGAGAGCATCCGAGGACCGAGTAATGAGAAGAGAAGATGGCCCGATGCCCCGATATGTACAGATGCATTATACACAACAGTTATAGACGAGAATATGTATATACCGACGTCGAGAGACGAGATAAAAAAAATTCACGAGGAAGAGACTCTCTCGCTCCTCGTCATTTCTTTCCGTTCTTCATCCCCTTTCAGTGTCCTCTCTCATTCCCCGTCGTAGCGACGCTGAAAAATTCTATCCGCGTCAGCTTCTGCTTCGCTCATCTCCGTTTTTCCGTCACTCTTTCGTTTTCTCTTCTCCTTTTTCCACCCTCTTTCACTACCCTTAACGACATTCTCGCTGTCTCCCTCGCCGGACGACGTCGTTGCACGCTGCACCGCGCGTCTCTCATTCTCGCGTTTTCCTTTTTTTGTTTTACGTCTCTCTCCCTTATTTTTTTCATTCTTCTTCTTCTTTTGCTCTTTCTTTCACCCTGCACGGACGGAGGATTCTCTTTCGCTTCGCGTACATTTCGACTCCGTGAAAAGGACAATTTTCGCAGTTGCACGACTTTTTTTCCTCACCTCATCGCCGCTGCCCGTATTCCGCGAAGAATATGACGAGCCGAGTCCCGCTTATACCACGATCAACTCCATCCTCCCTTATTACTGTCTCTTTCATCCTCTCTTGCCTCTAATATTGCCAGCGACCTTTTTTTTCACCGTGAAAAAGTCTGTCTACGTGAGCGAATAAGCTCTCGAGGTGAATGCGGAAAAAGCCGCGAGGGAGATAAATGGTCGCCTCCGAGATAGTATATATACGCCAGAATAGAGTCAAGCCAAGGGAAAAAGAAAAAGAACTAAACGGGAGAGAGAGGACGAGAGAACGGAGTGACGACATATATTACGGGCCTTGTCTCGCGACCGAGAGACGAGGCGCGCCAATTTTTTTTCGATCGAAAAAAAGACCAGGGAGCACCGACTGGAAGAATCCATATGACCGGAGATTCGACGACAATCGAGAGCGGTTTATCCGCAATGGTGGAAGGTCGACGACGAGGAAAAATGTGTATCAGCGAACACACACGGCACGTACATCTCTCGGACTCTTTTCTCGACTTATTTGTGAGAAAAAAAAAAAGATTTAGCTGCGCGGAACAAAAACCAACTTTTTTGTCATTCGCTATTGGGTTTTATTTTTTCGATGAAAATATGTTTCGAGAGCAGTCTTTGTTTTTCACTTTTTTTAATCATATTTTAATCCGGTTTTTTAAATATTTATAACATATATTTTCTATATCGGATATAACTATATACATACGGTTTGCGTTAACCTTTTGCGCTTTTCGAAATCCTCTTTATTATTCCATGTTTCGCGACTCATCTCACAGTACATTCACGACGGTATTCCCCTTTCATTCTCTTATCTCCCGCTGGTACATATCCGTTTATAACGGCTGGTAGGAGCTACGTTTCACGGCATCCATTTAAGAGGCCACATTTTTCAACCAGACTCAAAATTGAAAAGCTCACGTAGCTTTTCTTCGCGTTCGAAACAAAGCGCGTCAAGCCGCAGTCAACGCATCTCTTTTTTTTCTCCTTCGCCGAGCGTCCTTATCTCGCTCCGCTCTCGCCATCTTGGATCTTATTCCAAATTTAAGCGCTCTCGTTATCCTGTCGACGGCTCTTTTTCCATCCCGATCCTAGATAGGAACGCCGATGGCAGATAGACGGCAAAAGAGATGGTTTTTTTCTTCGCGTGAATGCGAGAGCTCGCATGACGTGAAAGCCAGATGAAAAATGAATGCGCGACGGGGAAGGAGAAAAGGTATGGAAGAGTGAAGAGTTCATTCGAGAGATATAGAGGATGAAAAAAAAGGAGGAGACGACGGATGATTGGAAAAGCAACCTCCTCTCCGTCATCCGAGAAATGTAAATCAGTTGTGGGAGAAAAGCCCTTGAGGGGCAGAACCTGAGTTAAAATTAAAACGGCTGTCACACGCAGTCGGGAGGATTGCGCTCTTTCCCGAGCTCAATACACGTGCGCGATGAGCTTTAGCCCGTAATAACTTCGTCCTCTCTGCTGTCCCCTTTCTCAACGTGACAACGTGATAATACCGATGAACAATCTCTCATTTTCACATTCGTTATTTATCTCTCTCTCTCTCTTGCTTTCTCTCGTCCTCGAATATCTGCGTCCACTTCCATTTATCCGTGCTACATGCACGATTTCAGCGAAAAAGCGCTGTTTGAAGATGCGCAATGTCAAACGAATGTCTCGCTCGCGGGGCTCCATTTCGGGAAACTGATTTAAATCCCTTTGGATTCGTGTTTAAATAACGAGAAGATCGGGTGATGAAAAATGATGAGGGTTCGCGAGTTATCCCGCGAGAGAGCGAAAAACGCACCCTCGTCGTGTGTATATATCGGACGAGCGCGTTCGTGGTGTATATATATTTTCATCCCTTCGACCGGTTTCATGTCCTCCGTCGTTGTCGTCGTCCATGAAAGTGCGGCCGTTCTCTTTCGTCCCCTCTGCCCGATTTTCGGCGTATCCCCCCGGGGGAGGTGGTTGAAATTAAAATGACAATGAGTCAGGGCAGATCCCCGAAGGGTGGCTAAAAACGTGTTCCCCTAGCGAAGGGTCCCGCGAGCCAATCGCAGGCCGCGCAGAGAGCTTCGAAACGCCGCCATAGTTTTCTCTACCCTCCAGCGTCTAGATATTTCCTCTCTCTCCTTTCTCTCTCTCTCTCGGCGCAACACTTGGAAAGCCCGAGGGCTTCTCATCCTCCACGCGTCCTCGTCGGAATAGCTGAGAAAAAAATGCGACTCGAAATACGGGAAAAAGAGGGAAAAAAATGGAGGAAAAAAAAAGAGAGCGAGCAAAAGTTCTTGCTTGTAGCGTTGAAAAACTTGGTACTTGGTAGTCTTCTCCACCACGGAAGCAACAGTGTTTATGCGCGTACGCGCTCGAAACTTTTATATCCACGGCGATGAGTCTCCTCGTTGGCGTTCTCTCTCTCTCCCTCTCTCTTTCCCTCGGTCTCCCGGTAATTAAAGTCTTAGCGTGCAATTATTGCGGGAGGAAAAAAGCCCCGGATGCTCCATACTCTCCGTGCCGGGTAATAGCAGAAAAGAAGCCTCGCGCGTACTCGATGCATATATGAATCTTTTGCTTCCCGAAAAACTCGGAAGGAAAACTCTTGAGACACTCCGCACTCGGCAGGATTTTCTCCAATTTTTTCCCTCCGCTATCCCGAAACGTGCTCTTTTTTTCGTGCATATAACCAGCGATACGGAGTCCGTCGAGGTACCGGATAAAAGTGGATTTTTACTCTCGTAATCGACCAATCTGGAATTTTCATTAAATGTCTTACATTCTAAAACGGAAAAAGGGATCACTTGAAATTCCTTTTTTTCATACTTTATCCGATTTCGTGTTTTAAAGGGCAGAATCGAATTCTCGGGTCAAGTGACGGAGGAAAAAAAATCGTCGAGTCTCCGAAGATTGAACGAGATCTCTCCGATATTTGGTAAATGCGCGTATAATTGAGAGAAGAGGACTCGGGAGAGAGGCGGAGAGTCCTCGTGCGGAATATATAAAACGGCGGGAGGCCTCTCGAAGAAATGAATTCACGAAAACGCAGCGAGGGTCGTTGACGTAAACGAAGTACATATTTCTTAATAAGAATCGAGTTCGGGCAATATACACCTGCCTCGAGTAAAATATCGCAGCGAGATGATGTTTAATTTTCTGGAGGCCGATGCAATGGGAAAAGGAGGGCGGTGGAAGCGAAAGATTGAAAGCGAAAGTACCATCGGCGATTCGTCGTTGAATGAACGTAAATTTAGTACGTGCATTGTATATTTTGAACGCAGATATAGAGATATATGTATGTTATGGGATTCGTGAATTCATTATGCGGTGGTCGGCTCAATTGAAGCGGCGATCGGGCTTAGACATCGTCGTGCGGTGGCTTTGCCATTGCCGCCCCGCCGACGTCGTCGTTGTGCGGTCTCCCCGTTTCAAGCTCTACAATAATATGACGGAAACGTCAGTCAATTAATAAGCATAACGAACCTGACTATAATTTCCGCCCTCGACTCTTTCTCTCTCTGTCGCTCGCCCGTTCTTTCCCCCGTTCCTCTTTCCCTCGAGGGGGATCCCTTTGGAGAGGATCGAGAGTGGTAAAGATGAAGAGCCAGAAAACGGAGACAGAGAAAAGTTGAGAGGGGCTCTGGTGTGTGCCCGCGCGTATTTCTCTTTAGCCTGCAGCGCGCTCGCATCGAGCGGCCCCGAATGAATGAAGCGCCGGGCATTATGCGGCTTTATGATTGGTCAGATTCGTATCTCGACAGCCGGTTTCCGCTTTTCAATTCTCCGCGAGAGCAAAGAAAGAGGGAAAGAGAACCGCACGTCAAAACTTACCGAACTAGACCTTTTTAACGGCGTGCACGTGCCAATCTTTCTCTCTTTCTCTCTTTTTTCTCATACTCGTCTCTCCGACACTCATCCGCGCGTATTCGCTTCTCCGCGAATTCGGGTGAGTCTCGATCACGCATCGATGAGCTCGCGTAAATAAAATTAACGAGCGAGTTCGATTCTAGGCAATTGTAGAACATTAGCTAAAGGGCATCGTAGGCAAGTGTACACAGAATTGGACTGAACGTGCGCATGCAACTGTTACGTTTGCCGGAGCAATTTGACGCGCACACTCATGAGACCTCGGGATTTGTCGCTTTGAGCTTGCAGCTTCCGCTGTGGCGAAACAACGTTTTCATTACACACGGCTTTGCCAGCTGGATACGAGATTGATATCCTGGGATTCTTGTCAGTCCCGACGGGGGATCGCGAGTTTGCCGTTCATCCCCGATAAAGAGAGAATGAAAATTCTTCTCGTTCCCGAACCTCGAGAGCTTGCGAAAAAAATGTTTGACCATATCTATCAACGAATAGTTTCGATTCGATCATTTTTTTTTAGACGCTTCCATCACTTTTATTTTATTTTTCGTCAGCAGTTTCCTGCTTCTGAGCCTCGCGATCGCGTTTCTTTCTCTCGCGAAGACGGTGGGTGTGTTTACAAGGCAAAATACCTTGGCGCGGTTCCTTTGAAGGACTCGCAGTTCTTCCCAAATTATAGACCGCCATTATTCGAGATCGTGCACAAATGCTCGTCTCGTTTTCTCTCTCTCCTCTTCTCGGTACGCACACATTACGATTAGTATTAAATGCAGACATTGTAAAAGAGCCCTTCCCGTATCAGATGTGCTCCGTACCGAGCGGGAGCCTCCAAGCCAGTTATTAGCTCTCTGACAGGCCCCATAATCCCCCCTCCCATGCTTCTCATAATACAAACTGAAAATATAATGCCTATTAGCGCGGATCTTTTCATTTCGAGAGAAATACGCGCTTAGCCCGGATCATAAACGCGTACGGGCGATATTTTTGTTCCCTTCTCTTATGGAGGATCGGTTAAAAATCGATATAGAAAAACGCCTCGTACCAAAAGAAGTAAACGGTAGTGCGTTAAATTTGATCGGCTGCCAGGAGCGAATATTTTTCCAAGGTCGGTATTAAAAAGTTTCCCCGTGCATCAATTTTTAATTCAATACTCGTGGAGAATTTTCCTGCTGCCTCGCGCAACAATTTTCTCATCCGTGAACGTTCGAGCTAAGAATAATGGTTAAATGTCTGCGCGCGCACCGAGCCTCGCTGTAAAATCGTTTTCAGGTTTACGCACCCATTGTCCGAGGAACGCTTTCTCTCACTCGCCTCTCGGCGAATCCGAACGGGGATGAAGCACGTGTACGATCCTATGCGTTACGAAACAATATTGCGTAACATATTCCGAGTCATCAGAGCGCGAGATTTTTCGAGATGTTTCACTCTCGCCTGTATCATGTTCGAAATTTCGCATCTGCTTCGTGAAAAAGGAATATAAAAAAAAAACGATGATTTTTTCGAAGCGAATGAGCGAGAGAATTGTTGCAGGGGAGAGAGAAAAATGGTGGGACGAGAATTTCTTGTCCGTGAATATATAAATATATAAAAGGGACAATTGATGGCGAACGTCAATTGACCGGAGTTGCGGAGCTTAACCCTGATGCGGAAAGTTTGAAGAAGACGGGCGGTGGGATACTCTCTCGTTTGCGGCTTGATGTTGCAGGGGTGTATATTAAACGCTTATCCAGTGAATTCGGGAGGGTGAAGCGGCGGGGGTGCGAGATATAAAGCGTCGTGTGCGGAGCCAGACGGGTAGAGTGAGAGAGAGAGAGAGAGAGAGGAAGACGGGGAGCGCGAATACACGGGACACGAAGGCGAAATTTGCGCGCCGGAGGTTGAACTCCCGTTGGTAGTCATGGCGACGAGCAACCCGACCGGAGGAGCCTACTCCGATCCCCGTATCGCCGGGGAAAGGGTGGCCGAGGGCGGTTCGACCGGGTTAGGTTGGATCCGACGAATGTCACACGAAGGGGACACACAAGAACGGAGCCCGGTACAGTTATATACGAGGCGCACGGGGCTCACCTTCTGTCCCTTCCTCCCTCGGAAACTCCGCTTGGCAGCCAGCGAGTCGCCCAAGATGGCCGACTCGACACCAGCATGTCAATAACACCCTCTCTGGCGAGGTTCCACGCACGCAGCATCAGCAAACACGCGATGCCCCTTCCTCTGTACACGCGGTTCTCCGATCCTGCCTCGCTCTTTCTCTCTCCGCTCCTCTTTCCTCCTTGCAGGCTTCTCGCCGCCGTCCGCTCTCTCTCTCTCTCGTCGCGTCCTCTTCCCACGCTCGCGTACGGAGGATACGCTGAAAAGCAAGAGAGCTTGCGGCCGAGCCACCCCGGCCCGCTCGCCTCATCCCTCCCGCTTCTTTCGACCCTCCCGCGAGCCAGATATGTACTCTCGCTCCACCATTTTGCTCCTTTACTCGACGCGCGTAATTAACGTCGAGCTCGAGGGCCCGACTCCGAGATGATGAAAGGCCGGGCAGGAAGGACGATGCGTGGAAAGGGAAACGCACCCGGAGGCCGACGCGGAGGTGCCGTGACGCAAACTTCGTACACCGGGGAGACACACGCGTAGTATTCGCCGAGGCTAGCTTACCGATTTTCCGGATCCAAAAGGCCGTTTGTTCGACGCTCTCCCGTCCATTTCTCTCTCTCTCTCTCTCTCTCTCGCTCGCTCGCTCTTCTCCACTCTACGCGGCACACGCGTTAAAACGTGGAACACCCGAGCACGAGGCTCTGAGCCTTTCACCAGTAATGTCCTCGAGTGTCTTCGCAAACTTCGTTAGACCGCTTTTAGCTCGCCGTTTCCACGTGCGACTTTCTACATTCCCGTTTACGAATTTCGTGCACTAAGGTAGTACGACCATATAAACGGAATGCTAATTTCAATCATTTGACATTCTATCAGAATTGACCGCCTCGTTTTTCCATGAAAAATGATCTAAATTGAACTTTTTTTAACGGAATTTATTCTATACCAAATCTATATTAAAAAAGACATGAGGCCTCTAATCGATTCATCGGAATAGAGCATGTATTATGCGGAGCGCATTGACTTTTAGCTAATCTCTACTCATTAGAAAAAAATTTGACGTGCGTCAAAATTTTTCATGGGTCCACGAGATCCAGCGTGACTCACCAAATTTTTTGAAATTTTTTTTTCGATTTTAAGAGCCTATTCGATCGGAAATTTCCCGTAAATAACGAAAATGATAATTATTCGGGGCGAAATCCAAGAATTCATATTGAA